>OX384031.1:20373317-20543317 GCA_947534325.1 Agonum fuliginosum | reverse complement strand
ACCTTTTTTTCTTCATCTTTATTTGTTTATAACTTGCAATTTGTTAGATGCTGGAAAATGGTTAAAATACATTTTTCTACACGTCATTCCGGATTGAATGAGCTATCGCACATATTTTTAGGAGCTTTATCTCTATTTTTCACCATTTTCAACTTGTTGACTAGACTAGTGTGCGTATTCGTGTGTGTGTGTGCGTTCTTTTGTTACAAACCCAATATAAACTTGTGTTCAATCTGCAAAGCGGATATAGTATTTCGATAAATAATTTAAGACGCTACACTTGTTGAAAGCGAGCTCACTTTTCACTATATTTTTGTACCGCCTAAAGACATTTAAAAAAAAGAAATATTATATGATTAATATCTACAAACGGTATTTTATAATTTTTTCTGTATATGGTATCATGAAGAATTTAACATTTGTTACTATGTAAAATTTAAATGGTTTGGATATGACACATGACAGTAACAATAATAACATATCGTTATCTTCGTCTGCAATTTAAATAAAATGACTTAAAAAATCTGAAAAAAAAGAAATATTATATGATTAATATCTACAAACGGTATTTTATAATTTTTTCTGTATATTGTATCATTAAGAATTTAACATTTGTTACTATGTAAAATTTAAATGGTTGGGATATGACACATGACAGTAACAATAATAACATATCGTTATCTTCGTCTGCAATTTAAATAAAATGACTTAAAAAATCTGGCGTGGTCACCACACGTGTTTCTTAAGTCTGTCTTACACGGTCATATTTTGTTAACAAAATTTGATCACAAAAATTGTTCTCAAATTTTTGTATTCGTGTAATACAGAAAATAAAATTTTGATGTAAAGAATTTGTTAAAATAGGACATGTTCATCTATTCTATCTATTCCACAACAAAAGTTGTTGTGAACGCATTCGCAGTTTGATTGTTTTCAATGCCTACAAATCATTTCGTTTTTCATTGTTTTGATCCTTGCTTGGTTTGTTGATTTTGTTATAATGTCGTGGTTAAGTGAACATTTTTATTTTTATTAAAAATTTAGTTTTTTTTTCAAAACTGAAAACAGATACAGGAAATGAATATAACTATAATTATTCCTTTATATTATTATATTATTGGTAATTATTGATAACGAAATAATAGGGAGTGAAACCCTCCGGATATGTGTAAGAAATTTTTGAAAAATCTCAGACTGAGCCGGGACTCGAACCCGGAACCTTTGAATCGCCTTTGAATCTCCGGCGATCTCCGGTCCAACGCTCTACCACTTGAGCTACCAGTTCGCTACCAGTCCCTGGTTCCATCCCAACTCAGTATGAAATATCTCGTGCGTTGGACCGGAGATTCAAAGGTTCCGGGTTATGGGATTGGAAAATATAACACCCGGTGATGGGCATTTGCTTTTTATAAATATTGTTAGAATTGTAGTGTTTAATATTAAATTAAAGATCTTCATTCTTAATCATATTTTTGATTAAAAAATAATTATTATCTAGAAAGAATTTTTAAACATGTTAAACATTAGTCTTATTAAAAATTTATATATCTAAATTGTTTAAATTTCGGCTTAAAATTTGCCCTCTTAAATATTTGAAATAATGCATCTGAAAGGAAAAAGTTCGACAAATCGAACGCTGGAAACCGGAAGTCGGTATTATTATCCGTTCAGAAATGTTTTTTCGTAGAATATAATTAAATTGTGGCTACACCAGAGTTTTTATAAAAAAAAATGTTTCAGAAATCGAATGCTTAAAACCAGAAGTCGATATCTTTATCCGATAAAATATTACACCCATTTTTTGTGTTATGACAAAAAAACGACTTTATAAATAATTTTAAAATATGCAAAAAAAAATTTCTTGATTTTTTAGCAAACAGTGCCATTTACAAAAATCTATATAAATCTATATTGTAGATAATTTCTTGCTCTACAGTTTTCTTCGTAATGTAAACCATTTGCAAGATAAACGCGAAAAACTAAACACGGAAACAATTTTTTCAAAATGGCAGCTGACGCGGACACTTCCGGTGATGCCTCCACTCCTTAAAATACTCAATAAGGTGTGCTAAATGAAAAAAAACCGTTAAAATTGCTTTTGGCTCGAATAATTTCACTAAGCCGCCGGACTAATCAGCTTCTCATTTAATAAGTAACGGACAACGTGACTGATTTTACAATTCAGCTATAATACATATAATTGTTTGGTTCTTCTAAATGTGTTAACGGTAGCACAACAACTCACTAAGAAATTCTCTCTCTTTGGTTTTGCGTTTCATACTTTTGCATTATGAGCCCCCTACAGTGTTGAGGCATTAATTCAACGTTATTAAAATTTTCCGTTGCGAATAATTAAAATTTCCCGAGCTAGGGGACTTGCAGTTACCGCGTCGTTGTTTTATAGCGACTTTTGTGTTTACCTCCGGCTCATCTTGTAACCAGAAGAATTTTAATGAAGTTTCAATTCAACGTGTTCAAACCATTTTACAGTCGTAATTGCCCGGTCACCGAAGGGTTGGATTTAATTTGACGGAATATTAATTTTGTGTAAAATCATTTTCATATAAGCAAAATTTTCCAATTTGGGCGAAATCGATCAAAATGTAACTCAATTATTGTATTCAGATTATAAGAACACTGGAGAGGCTACTAATAATTTTAGTAACACTTAATGTTCTGAATTATTTGCTAGTCTCGAAAAAATATTAAATGAAATATTATAAATAGAAGAAGGAAAATAATGGGTGCACCAGTCACCACAAGTGACTGGTGACTGGTGCACCCATTATTTTCCTTCTTCAAATTACAAATTCAGTTAAGAATTATTTCACTATTATAAATAGAGTTTATAGCCCAGTCAACGAAGACCAAAAAATGTCGCAATAAATCGTATAGTAATAGTAGTTTTTTTAAATGGTAGGGGGGATCCCCCCAACCATCATACTAAAAGTTTTGACCCGAGCGATGTGTGCGTTGCGCGGGAGGGGGATGTAAAGGTCCCTCTTTCCAGTATTTCGTGAATATCTCGAAAACTATGCGTCTTAGCGAAAAAATTATTGTGAACAAAATGAAAGTAAATTAAATTTCCTACAAAAATATATGATTAATTTTTTCGTTAGAAGCAATATTTAACGAGATACAGAGAGTGGAAATTAAAAAAAAACGGACTACACGATTGATTGCGACTGGACGGCATTTTTTTTGTCTTCGTTGACTGGGCTATACCCCTAGTGTGGCTTCTTAACGAGTAAAATGCAAAAAACTGAAAACGGCGGCCATCTTTTCAATATGGCGCCTGACGCAAATGTCGGATCGATGGAGATTTTTCACATTTCATTTATAATGGTGTTCCTAACATTCGTACAAATTTTAAGCTATATGCGAATTTTTGTAACCTTGCTTGTCTAACTTGACCGAGCTATAAAGTATAAAGCTCATTAACGAAATTAAAAATAAATTTTTTTGTAAAGAACTTAAATATGTATAAAATTTGAGTCGAAAATTCATACGCGTTCTCAAGTTATTGTGCTTTCGGATAGACCGCGGGACAGACAGACCGAACTGAAGAAACGTAAAGATTTTCTCCGTAAAAAATAATACAATTTATTTTCAAAAATTGTAGTTATTCAACTGTTACTTTTGAACACATAAGAATATCGACCTCAAGTTTCAAGTACCATTTGATTACTCGCACATTTTTCTATTCTATCTCTCGAGAAAAGTATTTAAATTACGACTGTAACAATAATGCTCTTTAAAATAAATAAATATATTTCTAATAGAGCATGTTCGAGGAATCAAATGCTTTAAACCGAAAGTCGATTAGTTAATGCGTTAATGGGTTCAAAAGTTACCGATGTTTTAATACAAATACATTACATAAAATTAATGAAATATTTTATTTTATTTTTATTTTTGATGGAACCATCCTACAGGATTAACTCCCAATTACAGAATGGTAGATGTTATTATAGTTGAATCCAACCATTCGAACCCAGTGGTATTATAGTCGGTTGCGCTGGGAATCGAACTGAGGACCGCTAGCATGCTAGGCGGACCCTCTACCGCTGCTAATAGAAAAATGTTCGAGGAATCTAAAACTTGAAATCGGAAGTCGATATGTAAATTCGTTATGAAGTCACAGTTGATTAAACACAAAATTTAGAAAAATTGTAATATTTTCTTTCGGAGAAAATCTTACAATTGTGACTCAACTATAGCCCCAATTTTGTTAAAAATAAATGTTTCTAATAAAAAAAATATCCTTAAAATTGAATGCTGGAAACCGACAGTCGATATTGCAATTCATTAATGAATGGCAGCTTCAAAATATTGTTATTTGCAAAAATCACATAATAATTAAGGGGTGCACGTGCACCCACCATACTCTTTATGTGACTAAATACACTATACTACTTAAGGGTTAATACTATGCGTATTAAAACATATATCCTACAAAATACCAATATAAATATATTTTGTCCGTAGTCTTAGACGATGCAAAATATAGTTCATATTGTACCTACTCTATTTAAATTTCTATATCGATTTTAATTATATTTTCAATTTCCTTGTTTTAAAAAATATATTTCCCGTGAATAATTCTTCTTCTCATGTAAATTTAAAATATGACAAGAAAGACGTGGTTTTCTATTCAAGGAATATGTAAATAAAATTTGAAATTGTGCGGTAGTTTTGCGGTGCATGGTATACAGAGAAATATTAATCAAGGTTTGTGTCGAAATTCGGGTAGCAATATAATTTATACACACTTGAGAGGAGTTTGTGATATTTATGTGCGGAAAAAGTATATAAATTTTCAGACAACGTTTTTCACGTTTGATATATTTGCAGCAGAACTTCTGACGAGGTCAAAATTCAGTAAATTCTAGTAATTATTATTAACTGTTAATAAGTAGTAGAAATTAGCCAAGTATAAACATAGATCGTTTATCAGAAGAATGGACAATTACGATAGAATAATTTTGTTCTAATTTAAATGAATATAACTATTTTTATGCATTTATATATGAACATGTCTTGAATTTGCAGTTTGCCTCTAAAATCAATAGGTAAAAACGAAATAAAAATTTTAACATTGTTTTTTTTACACCCGGTATACGAGCCCAACAATGTATTTGTATTTCATCAACGCAGTGCATGCATATGGCAAAGCACCGGAGCCATTTTGAGAAACATTTTCTAATTTTGAATGCCTGTCTCTCGGTACCTTTTGGGTCAAAAATACGTTTGACCAGTGGAATTTGAAAAAAATTCAATGTTCTTTCCAAAAATAAAAAAAGTTCGTAGGACCCATAGTTTTTGAGTTTTAGGCTAAAAACCAAAAAAGGTAATAAAAATCGTGTTTTTTTCCACTACCCAAGTAAGCACAGGGCCCTCGAGGTCGAAAACTCAGATTCGACACCCCAGAGTAGGTACCCCTAAATGTCGTGTCCAAATTTCATCGTTCGGAATACTTTCCAGGTAAAAGTGCCTGCCGACTGGACTACTCGTATTTACTAAAATGTACAAAAACATTTAGTTTTAAACCGCGTATATATTATCAATAGCAATATATCAAGGAATCATTATTTTGCTGGTAAAATTTATTTCAAAAGATTGTTGCTTGGTAACATTTTATCATTCAATTTGTCGAGGAATGTTACCTATAAGCAACAATCTTAAGAAATAATTTTACCTGCAAAATAATGAGACCCGAGATATATTTTGTTAGACTATTTCCCAAATAAACAGACATAAAATATGAACTAATAAATGTACGTTGGACTGGCCTAATATTTTTATTATTAAATGTTTTCTAATGCCGGAGTAAGCAAAATTTGACACTGCTGCAGACCGATTAGAATAATTATTCGTGGTTTTTCGTGTTTTTAAATAAAGACTAATTTTTTGTGCCGAAACGGTTGTTTATTTTGACTAAGGTTTTTGACGTAACTGTATTTTTTGGCGTTATATTTGATATATTTTTATTTCATCGTAAGAAGTTGTCGCAAAAAGGACACTCTTAATTTCAATTAAAAACAATAAAATTGTCATACATGGCCATGTAACGGGCAAATTGTCACTTGAAAAATCCCTAGGGAATTTTTTAAATTTTTGCCGATATATTTTGTACCTCATTGGTCAGAATTTAAAAAATTGAAGCAAATGATTGGTTTAATTAATATGTGGGAAATAGTCCTTATAAAAAGAAATTTAATATATATATATATATATATATATATATATATATATATATATATATATATATATATATATATATATAGGGTGTTTCCGACCACCCGTCCACCCCTTTTTAAAAAGAATGGGCGAAGATTTTTCAACAGGACGATACGTAACCTTACTAATGTCGATGTGCTCTATCGAATGACATACATATTGAGACCCCCCTTGCCCCCCTTATAAGGGGTACGAGGGGCAACTTTGTTATTTCAAATGGAACCCCCTATTTTTTATTGCAGAATCGGAAAAACAAACAAAAACTATGAAGATTTTATATGAAGAATTTTTTTGTATTCGGGACAAATTCGGACCGTTCGCGAGCGCGCTTACTTTTTGCTTGTGTTTTTGATAACCAGATTATGAACAATTTGATAATGAGAAACAATTAATTGTGTATTTCATAATTGAAGTTATAAGATTTGTAATATTTTAATTTTTATATTTATTGAATATAGAAATGGGAAAAAATACAATTTATTTTAGCAATATGTAAGAAATAAAATAAATTATGAAGTAAAATCAATTGAATACAAATATTTAAAAATAAAAATACAACACAGCTGTCAACCTGTAAAGCGACTACCCACGTGACCCACACGCTCACACTGCCTTACCTATTGACTGCGAGCAGTGTGAGCATAAACGGTGACGTCATCTATGACGGCACAATTTCTCACAACGCAAATTTTAAACACTGTGAATGTAAATCGGACCGACTGTAAGCGCGCTGTTCGTGCTCTAAGCGTGATTCGGACCGTACCCTTAGTGTGTGAAATCAACAATTATTTTGAGGATTCCAGCAAATATTGGAAAAGTCTTAAACGTGTATGTGTTACAGTAAATACTATAAAAATATTCCAGAAATCCTTTACGATCCTGATATATACGGGCACCATATATTAAACAATATTGCGACTTCTACCACGAATCCTACTTTGATGCGAGCCTTTCTAAATAATAAATATATGGAGCAAATAGATGAGTCATTCGAATTTGAATGTGTAGACAGTGATACTATAATAGTATATTACATTACTAGCAAGAGAAAACAGTTTTTATTGCTGAAAGGAGAAAATGACTGGCGAGCCGAACAGGCGAGCCTGTCCCCTGCTTGAAGCAGTAAAACAGTTTTCTTGTGTGTAATGTACAATATTTTACTTGTTACTCACAAATGTAAATCTAAAATAAGAATTAAAAAATTATAACCAAACTCGTCATTCATACACAACTGTTCTGTCAAAAATATTGTATAAATGTTTTCTCATAAGCCTTGGAAGTATTACTGTGGCAACGTGAACCGTTTATTATGAACATTTGACTAGCTACTAACTTGCAAAATTTTTACAATGCAGCTGTCAATTTTACAAGTTAGTAACGTGGGTAACTAGTAAACATTCATTTTCAAAAGTAACGTGGGGATTCAATAAATGACGTTTACAAGTGAGTAACAAGTAAATAAATTTTACTGAAGCAAAAATCAAATGCTGTAGGTGTGGACAAATGATATTGATTGCTTTGCCTGTTATTATTGATTATATTACGCACATTGTAAATACATGTATTCTGAAAGGTGAATTGCCTGATATTTAGAAGGTAGCCGACGTGAAACCAATAGCAAAACAAAAGACGTGTTGTACATTTGATGATCTGCGTCTCATCAGTATTTTGCCTGTCATGTCTAAAGTTGTAGAAAGAGTATCCTATGATCAAATTATGTCATAATATGTCGTTGAGTAAATGGCTGGAATGTAGAATAGGTGTTTAAGAGAAAATGCGTTTTTTATTTTAGGAGATCGTTTATTATGCTTAAATATGACCTAAACAAGCAAAATTAGACCGCGGAAGAGTGTTTTTAACATGATTTTTTGAAGAAAATGTAATTTTTTTGGTTAACCTCAATGTGTCAAAATGGCTAAAAATAAAGCCCCACAAACTCGATTTTGGTATTTACTACACTAACAAAGCTAACAAAACCGTAATAGAGCCCCACAAACTCGGTTTTGGTATTTGCTACACTAACAAAGCTAACAAAACCGTACTAGAGCCCCACAAACTCGCATTTTTTTCGTATCCATATTTTTAACATGGCAAACACTATTGAAATTTATATTAATCTAAAACAAATGTAATATTGTATTTATGTCAAATAATTTCGAAAACTAAGAAAAGCAAGTAATAAAAAGCCTTATATCTGTGAAAAATATATTTATTTATTGATATCTCTATTACATAAATGTATAAAAACGTTAAATCACATGTTTAATCTGTTAATTTTTCAGCATAACCAGTGTTGACAGTTTTACCTAAAAACTAACAAAATCGGCCCTAATCCTTGCTTCCGCGGCAAAATTTTGCTTTATTCTAGGACAGAGAATAGGAATGAACCGATTGACACAAAAAATTCCTTTTAAACACCTATTCTACACTTTAGCCAAAAATTATGTTGAAACAAACATTTCATTATGAATTCAAATTTATTTTTCGAAGGCATTTGGCATGGTAAATCACAGTATACTCCTAGCTAAGTTGAAATATTATAACTTTTCAAGATGCAGCAAGAAAATGGTGCGAAAGTTATCTACATGATAGGCATATTCGTGATTGTGTTGTTCCACAAGGGTCTAATTTTGGGGCCTTTGTTTTTCCTTATTTATGTTGCAGATATGCCATCAATATTTAATTTTTGTACAGCGCATACTTACGCCGACGATGCCCATATTCTTGCAACTATTTCTCCATTGCATCAAGGAACAACGTGCAATAGTAAATAAAGAATTAGAAAACTGATATCATGAATAGGAAGCAATTGTCTCAAAATCAACACCAATAAATCTTCTTTATGGGTTGTTGGTAATTTAATTACGGTTTGCTGCCAGATATAACTTTAGATGGAGGACGTAGTTCTATTATCCATGCAGTATATTAATAAACGCATTTATCAACATCAATACAATTTACGTAATAACAATGCTGCCTACAGTGCTCTCGTCGACTATTCTTTAAATTTTAACCATGAATACGATTATGACAATGTATCCATTTTGCACAAAGAAAGTAACTGGTCTAGAAGGAAACTATTATAAACATTTTACAGTAATTTAAAGGATAACAATTTAAATTACCAAACCAATTTCCAAGGTTGCGTTCGTCATTACCGACAATTATTTAGTACCATCAACATGAAATAGTGGTTTTGGTTGTCTGATGTTTCCCTCCTCCCACCTCTGTTTTAGTAACTTTTGTTGCTTGTCATCTATCTTATATACTAAAAGGCTTGAGATCATTTTCAGCAGCTTAGCAACCGTTTTTCGACTCGCCTACTGCCTAAACGGGTGAACCGATTTTTATGAACTTTATGAATTTCCCTTGTCGCGCGGAGCGGTAGAGTCTGAATGTTAAAATCGTTATAATTGAGGCACGAAGTGCCGAATTGTCTCACATTCAGAGTCCGCGGAGCTTAAGCCCGCGAAGCGGGCGAAGTCCCCTTGTCGCGCGGCAGCGGTAGAGTCTAAATTATGTTAAAATCGTTATAATTGAGGCACGAAGTGCCGAATTGTCCCACATTCAGAGCCCGCGAAGTAGGCGAATCCCCCTTTTCGCGCGGCAGCGCGACCTAGCCGAAGGCCCGCGTAGCGGGGCCTGGCGCTAGTTGTAACCTGTTACTTGAAACTTTGAACCTTGTGGTTTCAATTTTTGTTCTACATTTTATTCAAATGTTTAAATCCATTTAAACATTCCTTATTTCGTACCTGTAAGTTTGCTAATAATTTGTCATTATTCTCTAATTACTATGTAAAATGTATTGTATTTTAATTAATTGTTCTCATTTGTATTTTTAGTGTACCTATTTGTTAGGCGCGTTTATTTGAATTTATATGACAACGCCATCTATTAATTTCTTTGCAAATCATCATTGGCGCTTAGTTTTCAAATTCATTCTTTTGTTAATTTTTTGTCTGGTTGTCATGAGAATTTATTGTTATGTTATTATTCTTTTTTGTAATGAAAAAATAAACAGATATAAGATTGAATAAAAAATCAATTATTACAAGATACAGTCCACTTATTTGTTGTGAAAATAATACGAGTTAAAAGTGAAAATCAAGATCAAGCCAGGAATCACCGTTCCTGCAATTAATAAACATTTTGGTCACATCGAGCCGGATTTTTCACGACAAGATTCTACAGAGGTCTGGGGCACAGCCTTTGAAACAAGTTGAAGATATATTCCAGTTATTTGCCAAGGGTGTTACAAGTGAAAAGGAAAAATACATTCGAAATGGCAGAACATTTGGCAAAGTTAAAAGTAAAACGTGGGCAACACAAAAGCTCTTTGACTAGATGCAATAATTTTTTCGAAAAAATAGATTTAAACAATATTAACAAAGTAACTTGTAATGAAATTAAAACAAGATTAGATCGTTTGGTGGGTGAATTAGATTTATTTAACCAAGTCCAAGCCGAAATAGAAATAATACTAGGTGTCACCGAGGAAGAGGATACCGAACGTGAGAATTTTGAAACAAGTTATTATTCATTAGTTGCTCGTATGGAAGAAATTTTGCAAAAGTTTTCTGATTCAGACAATCAATCAATCATTTCGTGCGCAAGTAGTAGACAATCTATGTCAGTCAAAAATGCCAATAATCGCGATGAAATTGTTAGAAGCAATAATGTTAATGAACAATCTAATAAATCCGCTAATCAAAACATGTCTGCTAATAATTTAAATTATAACGAGGAAACAAATATTAAATAACGTTCGTAATAATATGCCTTCAAATACACTCAATAACCAATTATTTTATCCACAAGTTCAATTACCATTAATGAAATTACCAACTTTTGATGGTGATTACAATAAATGAGTCGAGTTCCGTGACAGTTTCGATGCGCTTATTGAGAAAAATCCTATTATAAGCAACGTTCAGAAAATGCATAATTTACGTTCTTGTCTGGAAAAAGATGTCTTAGAGACGATAAAGGCAATACCTGTTTCTGATCAAAATTATCAGTTATCTTGGCGAATCCTACGAGAACGTTATGAGAAAAGTCAGCTGATTGTTAACAATCATGTTAGGCTTATTTTAGATTTCCCGCGTTTATTTAAAGAATCTGCAAAGGAACTGAGAAATTTATACAATAATATTAATAACAATTTGGAAGCTCTTCGTAATTTAAATGAACCAGTTGGTGAATGGAATGCTATCCTAATTCCAATAATTACTGATAAATTAGATACAGTCAGTAAACGCGAATGGGAAAAATATTGTACATTAAAAGATGCTAGAACCGTTAATGATTTATTTAAAATGTTAAAAAAAAGATGTGAAATATTAGAAAAACTTGAAGCAAGCAAAACAAGTTTAAGTAACATTAAAGTAGATAAATTTAATTACAAAACAGATAGTAAAAAACCAAATTATTCTACAGCACATGTAAATACTGTTTCAAAATTTTCTTGTTTTCTTTGTAATGGCAATCACTCTATTTACAAATGCGAAAATATCTTGAAACTTACCCCAGTTCAGAGATATGAAGAAATTAAAAAACGTAATCTATGCGTGAATTGTTTAAAACCGTCCCATAATGTCTCAGGTTGTTCATCATCTAAATGTAGACAATGTGGGAAACCTCACAATACTTTATTACATAGAGATGCACCTAATGTTCAATCTACTAAATCGTCCAATAATAATTTCCAAAATCCGACAGTTACTAATTCCGGAACTGGCAATGTGTCAAAAGGAACTATCCTACAAACATCATCCACACATACAATAGACACAGTAGCAAATGTGTCAACTTTAGGACAAATATTGTTGTCAACTGCAATGATTTCTATTAAAGATGCTGACGGGAACTTTCATCAATATCGTGCTCTCCTTGATAGTGGTGCCATGAGTAATTTTGTTAGTCAAAAGGTATGTAATGAATTAAATTTGAATTTAAGGAAAGCGGAATATGCTGTAAGTGGTGTAGGTGAAATGATGCAAAATGTTAAATTCATTGCAGATTTTAATATACATTCTAATTACAATAAATTTAATGCATCAGTTTCGTGTCTAGTTATGGATAGAATTAGTTCAAATATTCCTTTAACTTCGTTTAGTCGACGCAATTTGAAATTACCTAAATTTGTACAATTGGCGGATCCAACATTCAATGCATCAAATCCAGTTGATATTTTGTTAGGTTCTTCCATTTTTTGGCAGTTATTGGGTAAAAACCAAATTAATATCCCCAAAACTGAATTAATATTACACGAAACAAAATTTGGATGGATTCTAGCGGGAAAAGTTAAAGATTTTGGTTATCAAAACCAAAGAAAACACGATTCTATTGATCTTCTGTCTTGTGACGTAAATCTCGAGAAACAATTAACAAAATTTTGGCAAGTCGAAGATATACAAGTCAAATCAAATTTATCAAAATCTGAACAATTCTGTGAACAACATTTTACAGACACTATTAAACGCGACAAAGAAAATAGGTTCGTAGTGAATATACCATTTAAAGATAATGTTACAGATTTAGGGCAGTCTAGAGAACTTGCATTAAAGCGATTTTACGCACAAGTAGACTATTGAAAAATCCACAGTTATTCAACGAATATTCAAAATTTTCTGATGCCAGCGAAAAAGCATACGGTGCAGTTGTTTATGTGCGTAGTAAAGATGAGAATGAACAATATTATACGCGAATTTTGTGTGCAAAAAGTCTAGTCGCGCCAGTCAAAAAGTTGACAATACCTAGATTAGAACTTTGCAGTGCAGTATTGTTAGCTCAATTAGTAAATATGGTACGCAGTTGCGTAAAGAAAAAATTTGAAAATTGTTATTTTTGGTCAGATTCAACGATCACTTTATGCTGGTTACGAGCCGATCCTAATAGATGGAAAACCTTTGTAGCAAATCGGGTTAGCGAAATACAACGACTAACAAATGTAGAAGACTGGCACCACGTATCATCAAAAGATAATCCTGCCGATTTGATTTCGCGAGGCATGCCTGTAAATTCTTTTAATAATTGTAATATTTGGTGGTTAGGGCCAGAATGGCTAACAAAAAATAATTTACCAATCGAAAGCGTGAAGGTTGGTGAAACCGAGACAGAAATTATTTCAGAATCACGAGTGATTGTAACTATGACATTAATCAAAAATCTGACGTGGCCATCACACAACCTTCCGCCATATCTAGACTTTTAAACACAAATGTATACGTACAATCCGGTGCCCATTTAAAATATACAAATAAAAATCTAAAATATTCAAACACAAATTTGCATCACCTGAATCAAAAGATTCATTCACACGAAAACTCTGCTGTGCCGAAGCCATCCTCCGTTCAATTACTACATTTAATATCTTACTTACGACTTATATAAATAGCGCTAGTATGCCAACTTGTCACCCGTTTCACATGTCAATATTTTTTAGGCAGAAACAAAAATCAACCGATCATGGATTACAAGATATCAACGTTTTATTTGATAAATTTATTTTTTAAATTTTACTGCAGTTCTTTAATGCTACCAGATAAAGACAATTTTTTTATAACGTAAGTTGCAAATAACTTTTCCTCTTATTCTCATTACAAATAAATACTATATTTTTCCAAATTTATATACAATTTTGACAATTAAGCTTTTCAATCTTCAAAAAATATCACTTCCGATGAAGATATTTGTACCAAAATCTAGGGAGCTCTTCTAATTTATATACAAATGTTAAATACCAAATATCAAAATTTTCGGGTAATTCGTATTTGAGTTATGCGACTAACAACCCTTGACCACACACACACACACACACACACATACACACACACATACACACAGACATCATCGTGAAACTATCAAAAATGAGTTGCAAGGACCCTAATTCGTGCTCATCCACTAAAAATTCACCACCCGATTTTTTGCATGATTCCAATACCTTCCTTTACAGGTAAGCGGAAGGTAAAAATGAGCTAGATATTTTTAATAAATATTCAAAACTAGACAAGTTACAAAAAGTAATAGCGTATTGCTTCAGATTTGTAAATAATTGTAAAGCTAAACCCTCGATTAATCCAGAAGCTAAGCATTCTGAAAGTTTAACTGTAGATGAATTAAAGTTTGCTTTAAATACAATAATTCGTATAGCACAGCAAGAATAATTTTCTAACGAGTATTACCAATTAGCGAAAGGTAAACCAATTAATGTAAAAAGTAATATACTTTCTTTAAATCCATTCATGGATATTAATAAAATAATTCGCGTAGGAGGTCGTTTGCAAAATTCTGACTGCAATTTTGACAAGAAACATCCAGTATTGTTACCGACAAGACACAATTTAACAAAATTAATATTTCCACAGTATCATGAAAGATTATTACACGGTGGTCCTACATTATTATTGTCTTCAGTACGACAAAATTATTGGCCTATTTCAGGACGAAACATAGCTAAAGGTATTGTTCGTCAATGTAAAACTTGTTTTTTAGCAAAACCACAAAATTTAAACTATTTAATGGGTAATCTACCTCAAAAAAGAGTAACACAGACTTTTCCTTTTTTTAACGTGGGTGTTGATTATGCAGGGCCGTTTTTTATTAAAGATAGAAAAACTAGAGGGCCAAAATACATTAAAAGTTATGTTGTTTGTTTAGCTACAAAAGCGATTCATTTGGAAACTGTTACTGAACTTACAACAGAAGGTTTTATTTCATGTTTAAAAAGATTTATTAGCAGACGTGGTAAACCATCAAACATTTTCTCTGACAACGCCAAAAATTTTGTTGGTGCTTGCGCCGAGTTGAAAAAATTATATACTTTTATTCAAAATGAATCGAAAACTAACGCAATTTTCTTTCTCAAGATGAAATTTCATGGCATTTTATACCAGCACGTTCTCCTAATTTCGGTGGCATCTGGGAAGCTGGAATAAAATCAGTTAAGCATCATTTAAAAAGAGTTCTTGGTAATGCACACGTTACATATGAAGATTTTTCTACAATTTGGTGCCAGATCGAGTGTATTTTAAATTCCCGTCCACTTTGCCCATTATCTTCGAATCCTGAAGACCTAGATCCTTTGACTCCTGGACATTTTCTGGTGGGTAGGGCTCCAATCTCCCTCCCCGATAATAAAAATTATCAACAAGTCCCTGAAAATAGACTTAAACATTTTCAACGACTGCAAAAAATTGTACAAGATTTTTGGACACGTTGGAAGAAAGAATATCTGAGCGAACTCCAAACCAGAAGCAAGTGGAAAACAAACGAAACTGAAGATCAACAGCTGCTCCGAATTGGCACGGTTGTTATCTTAAAAGAAGACAATGTACCATCGATGCAGTGGCCGATGGGACGAAGTACACCCTGGAAATGATGGCAACATTCGTGTTGTAAGCATCAAGACTAGAAACGCCGTAGTGAAACGATCCATACGTCAAATTTGTGTTCTCCCTATAAATTATAACAAACTAATATTTGTTTATACATCATAGTTAATAATAATATTAATTTAATTTGTAGTTTAATTTGTTATAATTATTGAAAATGTAATTCACATCTTTCACTATTGATAATGGGGAAAATCAATTCTCGAAACGTCTACAACAACAATAAAGTAGGTTAAGTACTTAATCACCTGCTCTTCTCAAGTCTTCTTCCAATAATTATTATTCTATTATAGCATTATAGGTACTTATTTGGGCTCAATAATACTTATAATTTTAGTTCTACTATTAAAATCTTAGGTGAACATTTAAACAAAAAACTTATTGCTGCAAGACTTAAATTACGCCATCTTTATCAATTCAGATATGACCTTATAGACCAGTCGGGAAATCCAAAATTCGCTCTATTTCTAACGTCTAGGTGCATTTTATGTAACATTTTGGTAACATGAGTTTCTAGACTAATTTGACCCCGCTGAATTCGAATCTGCCCGTTACCAAGCCAAATTTTGCATGTAACACCCGGAATCCAAGATGGCGGCCGTTTTTTGAATCTTCACGTAAATATTGTTGTATTTTTGAGAATGATGAGTCTTTTCTAGGTTTTCGGTGTCTCTGATTTCATTGAATCACACAGTTTTGACATTCAAGTGTAATATTCAAGATGGCGGCCAAAGAAACCGGAAGTTAAACCGTCCAAAGAATATTCAAAAACATTTTAATCAACTTTTGGGTTATCAAAGGCTTTACAAAAATTTAATATAATGTATATTACGTAAAATTTACAAAGGAATCCAATGCCGCAAACCGGAAGTCGATATCTTTATGCGTTCAGAAAGTAGAATTGATTAAACACAAAAACACATTTTAGATTCTTAAATTTTGAAATTTTCACTTGAAGATAATAATTAAATTTTTGGTTATCAATGGCCTTACAAAAAAATTAATTATAATGTATCTTATGTAAAATGTACCAAGGAATCCAACGCTGCAAACCGGAAGTCGATATCTTTATCCGTTTAGAAAGTAGAGTTGATTGAACACAAAAAATATTTAAAATTCTTAAATTTTGCAATTTTCACTTGAAGATAATAATTAAATTTTTGGTTATCAATGGCCTTACAAAAAGATTAATTATAATGTATCTTACGTAAAATTTACCAAGGAATCTAACGCTTCAAACCGGAAGTCGATATCTTTATTCGTTCAGAAAGTATAGTTGATTAAACACAAAAAATATTTAAAATTCTTAAATTTTGCAATTTTCATTTGAAGATAATAATTCAATTTTGGGTTATTAAGGTCCTTACAAAACATTTAATATAATGTATATTACGTAAAATTTACCAAGGAATCCAACGCTGCAAACCGGAAGTCGATATCTTTATCCGTTTAGAAAGTAGAGTTGATTAAACACAAAAAATATTTAAAATTCTTAAATTTTGCAATTTTCACTTGAAGATAATAATTAAATTTTTGGTTATCAATGGCCTTACAAAAAATTAATTATAATGTATCTTACGTAAAATTTACCAAGGAATCTAACGCTTCAAACCGGAAGTCGATATCTTTATTCGTTCAGAAAGTATAGTTGATTAAACAATAAAAATATTTAAAATTCTTAAATTTTGCAATTTTCATTTGAAGATAATAATTCAATTTTGGGTTATCAAGGTCCTTACAAAACATTTAATATAATGTATATTACGTAAAATGTACCAAGGAATCCAACGCTGCAAACCGGAAGTCGATATCTTTATCCGTTTAGAAAGTAGAGTTGATTAAACACAAAAAATATTTAAAATTTTTAAATTTTGCAATTTTCACTTGAAGATAGTAAATATATTTTGGGTTATCAAGGGCCTACCATAAAATTTAACATAATGATTCTTACATAAAATTTACTAAGGAATCCAACGCCGCAAACCGGAAGTCGATATCTTTATTCGTTCAGAAAGTATAGTTGATTAAACACAAAAAATATTTTAAATTCTTAAATTGTGCAATTTTCATTTGCAGATAATAATTCAATTTTGGGTTATCAAGGGCCTTACAAAATATTTAATATAATGTGTCTTACGTAAAATTTACCAAGGAATCCAACGCCGCAAACCGGAAGTCGATATCTTTATCCGTTCAGAAAGTAGAGTTGATTAAACACAAAAAATATTTTAGATTCTTAAATTTTGCAATTTTCACTTGAAGATAATAATTCACACTTCTAGGTGCATTTTATGTAACATTTTGGTAACATGAGTTTATAGACTAATTTGACCCCGCTGAATTCGAATCTGCCCGTTACCAAGCCGAATTTTGCATGCAACACCCGGAATCCAAGATGGCGTCCGTATTTTAATCTTTACGTGAAACAAGTAAATATTATTGTATTTTTGTTGTATATATCGTAAGTTGATTATTAATATATATATATATATATATATATAGAGGAAAAAAGTTATCGACCGTTTGTAGTATAGGTAGAGTTAAAAATCTTAGGAATCGGTCAAGGCTCAAATACAAGTTGTTTACGTACTTAAATTTATTTCAAAAATTCCAATATTTCGGACATCAGTTGTGTCCTTCATCAGGGATACTGTCAAGAAAGATACACAAATAAATAAATATCTAACATAAAAATTACACAAATAAAAAAATGTTTCCATGTATTTATTTGTGTAATTTTTATGTTAGATATTTATTTATTTGTGTATCTTTCTTGACAGTATCCCTGATGAAGGACACAACTGATGTCCGAAATATTGGAATTTTTGAAATAAATTTAAGTATGTAAACAACTTGTATTTGAGCCTTGACCGATTCCCAAGATTTTTAACTCTACCTATATATATATATATATATATATATATATATATATATATATAATAAGAGAGAGAAGAGGACGAGGTAGACCAAGAGAAGACTGGGATGGAATTGTAAGAAAACTACTATTGAAAAAAGAAATGACAATACAAGAAGCAAAAATGTGCGCAAGAGACAGATTACAGTGGAAAAGTTTGTGTGCGAATAAAGACAAGAAAACCCTACACTTAACGGTAAAAGGGTTACCATATATATATATATATATATATATATATATATATATATATATATATATATATATATATATATATATACATCTCACTATCAACAGAGCGTCCGTTCAAAAAACCTGAATAGAGCGTCCGGTTGGTGTATATTCCCAATTCATAATCATTGAAGCGTCCGTTCAAACTACCATCTTTGAAGCGTCCGAAATATACGGATTATTACAATTCATCGATTATCAAGCGTCCGACAGTGTTGCCGCGACTGAACCATGTTACTTCGCGCGTTATATTGGGGATTTGAAATGAAAAGACGGAATTATTATCGGCAAGTTGAATAAATATGACAAAGTTATATGTGGGATACATCGTTTAGATTTTGTTTTAAGATGGTTCATTGATTGATTATTTAGCCTATATTTTATGTTGGATTTCTATGCTTATAACTAAGTATAACAAAAATATAGTGAAAATCGTTCAAATTGTCTGTGATCTGATAGTTAATTATTTAAATGAAAATTAGCAAAAAATGCATTATATGTCAATAATTACTAAATTCACAAATTTGTTGACAACACTATTGATTAGGTTTAAAATTAGAATATAATACCTACTACTTAATGCATTTTATAAATAATTTTTGTTCAAAATCTTTGGTAACGTTAACTACATAAGAGCTATTTATTTTTCCGCATAAATTTGTTTGCTACTTATCGAAATCTTGTTAAGTAGCAATTTGGAAAAAATAAATGTTTAATAATAATAAAAAAAATTGCTGTAAGCTTTATAGGTAAAAATGTGAAATTTTATTTGGAAGAAAAATAATGCTCGACACGACTGTAATTTACCTATTTAAAATCTACTACTCATTATACAGAAAAATAGTTGAAAATTAATCAAATGGCATTAGGACATTACAGTACCTATATCAAGCAGTGTTTATTGGGTTTTTAAAAATAGGTAAATATTATTTTCTTACTTTCGTTTGGTTTATAGACAATTGATTTCTCAAATTTGTGCTAGGAAATGAATTTAATTACTTCATGCAATGGTTTTTACCTCTCGCCTAGAGAGGTATAGGGATCGTGAAAAAATTCGATGTCGAGATTTTTGTCAATAAGCACGTTTTAGCACCTTTAGAACCTATTTTGACTATTTTCACGATGATGTCTGTGTGTGTGTGTGTCTGTATGTGCGCCTACTATAGTCTTTCGTTCTGATTCATTATCTCAAATTCTACTTTACATAAAATTCGAATATTTTGCAATATACATTTATATATGTTAATGAAGAGCTGATAAGATTTTGGTAAAAATCTGCCAACCGGAAGTGGTATTTTCTTGAAGCATTTTAACATTTTTTGCAAAAAAATATAGGAAATACTGCAATAGTTACAATTTGTCATTCGACATTTGAAAGAACAAATTATCTTTTACAATATTTATTTAACATCGTTTCTATATCTCTTACCAATAAAGGAATATTAATTTTCAAAAATTTGTAATTTTACCTACCACGATTTGTAAATCACAATATATGAAAAAATTTAAAACAAAAATGAATATGTCAATGTGACAGATGAACAAACATATGCACAGTTTCTAAAATGTTTGTGGCACCATTTTAAAAGAAATGTAAATATTATTAACTGAACATAATGTAATAAGGTAATAATAAAGTTAAATTTTTATCTATAAAGAGCTAATTAAGAACTAAGAACTATAAAATTATTTTCAAAAAGATTGTAAATTTATTGCAAAATTATAATTTAAGAAAGCCTAACTAAAATCAAATTCACATAAATTACAGTGTTAAGGCGAGAGGTCGTGTGCTGGCCACAACAGATTTTTTAAATTTTATTCTTTAAAAAAAAATAAAATGTACACATATAAAACTACATTTATTTAAAAAATTATAGACTACATTGTAAAGAAACTTCAATATAAAATGTTTTTAACTTGCAATCGCATATTTTATGGTTTAAATTTTTAAAAAATTCGAATTAAAATGTGGTTTGTAGATAACCTAATTTGGGTGTTTTTGTTTTATGTCATCATTTGTAAGACATTAAGGTGGTTGGCTTCTAGCCGTTAAAATGGTGAAAAGTATGTTTAGTTTTCCCATTAAAATTGAAGTAAGAATTGAAATTTTCGAATTAACTAAGATATTTTTGAAAAGTTTAAGGATGCTCCCTCTTTGCTCTAATGCCAGTTTTTAAATTTTTTCTTCAATTTTTTTATGTGCATGGCTAAACATGTCCAATTTTGTGAATATTCCATGTGTAAAACAATTCTACATAAAAATTCAAAAAAGTGGCATTAGAGCAAAAAGAGGGCAACTCCAAGCTTTTCGAAAACGTCTTATTTGTTTAAAAAATCTTATTGTTTAAACCAATTTTATGGGGAAAACTGCATGTTGTTTTTCGCTATTTTGGAGGCTGGTGTTGATCCATTTTAAATTTAATTTTCTGGAATACAAAATGCAAAAAGTGGTCAATTTATTTACCTAATTTAAATCTTTGTTTATTAAAGTAATACAGAACATTCAGCAAAACCTATAATTTGACTGCGCAACCGCCTTAAATGACAAAATTTCATAATTTCAAACAAAAATTTCTATTTATTCTAAATGAAAGTAAAAAAATATTGTATGTAGCAGTAAGGAATAAGTTACCTTACTTATGTATTTACAGAACTCGGCCACGCCTCGTGGTACAAATTTCACATACGTAAGGTAACAAGTTTCGTTTCCTTTACTTGTTACATAAATATCTATTATCTATTTACTAAATAAGGTTTTATTAATTAACTACTTCTTTATTTGCTGTCAAAGCAATACAATTTTATTTCAATTTCATAAAGATCGGACAAATCTTCTAGATTTAGATATTTAACCCCTACCCTCATGATAGTCCGATCGAATAAAAAATTATGTGTGTGACCCAATTTAAAAAAAGACTCTCACTTATAATACCATAAGTAGTAGTAGTCTCGTAGTTATGTCGGTAATTTTTCTCGTAGTATTTCGAATGTTCCTTGTGCTTGGATATGAATATTACGAATGCGCATAAGGTACATGAATGTATAATATAACTACCAGAAAAATAATATTTCTTATTTAATTCAATGGTATATACCAAGTATTGTTGCAAAAAAACAATTACGGTCATTTGAGTGATTGTTGAATTTAACCCCCAACTCTTTGGACCCGAACAAATTCAAACATCACATACCTTAAAATCAGGCTCTTGTGAAAAGAGATCTGCTTGTAAAAATATGAGAAGTTCGGACGAACGGTCTAAGTCTAGATGTTAACCCTCATACCTCATTTTAAATATAATTTATAACCCGATAAATAAAAACTATCTTTCTTACTTTAGTCGATTGCTATACATATTACCGAGTTCCGTTGAAAAAAAAAATTACGACTGTTAAAGCGATTGTTTTAGTTTAATCCCTCCCCTTTCCATCATGATTCGATCGAATTTGAGCATACTTTGAAATCTGACTCTAGGCAAAAAAGACGCGCATGCAAAATTTCATGAGAATCGGACAAACAGTCTAGATCTATAGAGATTACCCCACCTCTAATAGTCCAATAAATTTCAAATATACCTAAAAATGTGACTATAGTAAAAAAAGAGTCCAGTCTGCAAAATTTCTAGAGATTCGGACAAATGGTCTAGATTCTATAGATTTTTAATCCGCACCCCTTATGATGTTATGATCGAATTTAAACATACTTTAAAATCTGACTCCAGTCAAAAGAGACTTGCGTGCAAAATTTCATGAGAATCGGACAAATGGTCGAGATTCTATATTATTAACCCCGACCCTCTAATGGTCCAATCAAATTAATACATACCTAACTTAAAATCTAAGTCTGGTAAAAAAAATCTGCATTCAAAATTTCATGAGGATCGGGCAAACGGTGTAGATCTGGATGTTTATCTCTCTCCCCTAATTTGAACATAATTTATATTATATTTATATTTTTTTATTTAATGCACGCGAAGCACGCCGACACTTCCAGTTTAGAAGAAGAAAAAGACGTTTTTGCCTCCTAGGGAGCAAAAGCGTGGTTTGCTCCCTTTAGTTTAAACAGGGAGTAACGGCGTGCTTTGCGTTCACGTGCGACGAAAAAAAAAGTTTGTTATAAGTATATAAGTTCTTGATAAGCAGAACCACGTAGTCGAAACGAAAACTACGTACCTACTTTGATATTTTGCTTCATCCTCCAATATCAAGAGAACACGAACACTTCGAACATAACATTTGAAAACATACGTTTCGGTGTTGCCAGTTTGAGGACGCTCGGTAGGCGATAGATTGGATGAAAGTATACTTATACGCCTAGCGCAGCAACGCCACGAGTGAGCGTTCGGCTGAACTAAAAGTATACGGCATGTATACGGCAAATGATAATTCACTATCAATTCGGCGTCCACCAAAATTTTTAGATATGACTACTAGATGGTACTAGGAGTCAATTTAACATGGTGACCAATCGAGCGTCCATATATGGACGCTTCATTGGAGCCGGACGCTCGGTTGATGGAAAATTGTCAATATAAGGACGCTTCAATGATAGTAAGTTGTATATATATATATATATATATATATATATATATATATATATATATATATATATATATATATATATATATATATATATATATATATATATATATATATATATATATATATATATATCGTAAGTAGAATAAATTGTTTGGTATATTCTTTGGACAGTTAACTTCCGGTTTCTTGAGCCGCCATCTTGAATATTACATTTATGGCAATTGAATGTCAAAACTGTGTGATTCAATGAAATCAGATACACCGAAAACCTAGAAAAAGACTCATCATTCTCAAAAATTCAACAATCTTTACGTGTTTTACGTAAAGATTCTAAAAACGGCCGCCATCTTGGATTCCGGGTGTTGCATGCAAAATTCGGCTTGGTAACGGGCAGATTCGAATTCAGCGGGATCAAATTAGTCTAGAAACTCATGTTACCAAAATGTTACATAAAATGCACCTAGAAGTGCGAATTTCGGATTTCCCGACTGGTCTATTAGCTCATCAGTAAAACTTCGCCTTATACGTTCACTTATTTTACAGATTTTCGGTTATTGTGCCAGTACATGTACCAAATCTCAGTCAGTCCGATAAAACTAGATATACTGTTTTAGAATTCATGGTTTCGTTTTGTAAATACGAGGGGTTGGCCACTACCAAAAATTTTGTACACCTTAATTCAAATTCATGAATTAGTTACTAATTTTTGGTAATTCATGTATTAATTGGCAATTCTGCTAATTCATGTAATTCAATCTTTAATTCACGGCTAATTCTTGTAATTCACTAAAAATTCATCAAATTCATTCTAATTCATCAAATTCATACGAATTCAACAAATTCATTCTAATTCATCAAATTCATTCTAATTCAATCTATAATTCACCGAATTCATCAAATTCATTCTAATTCAATCTAATTCATCGAATTCATCAAATTCATTCTAATTCAATCTAATTCATCGAATTCATTTTAATTCATCTAATTCATTTAAATTCATAAAATTCATTTCTAATTCATCTAAAGTCTCATTTTCATGATGGCGTGGCCGGCGTGGTGTGTGTTTTAAAATTTATGTTTTCATGCAGGCGTATGAAGCGTTGCGTTCTCGGTGTTGACAGCTCAGTTCAGTACTTGGATAACTCAAAATCAAAACAGAAAATGTCTTCACTAAGTCGGAGAATACGTATTTTATAATTATATTTATATTATACATAAAAAACCATATCTTAAATTTTGTATAATGTCATTAATTCGTTTTAGCTGTCACAATGTTGCAATCAACCACTACCGACTACCAGGTACATATTTTGATTTTATAATTAGAATATAATATAATATTAGGAACTAATTAAATTACACAATTAAAATTGATACAGATTTTATAGGATTTAATACAAAATAATTTTGTAATTGACAGTATGTCAACTGGAACTTGTCAAGAGTCAAGATAAATTATATTTGTATTGGTGAAACGCTTCGAAACGCTACCGCAGATACGTTGTTATAAATCAAACAATATTTGGTTGCAATGCGTGTACGTTAAACAGAAATACTGATCTAGAAGACGCATGTGTTGCGCGGCGTGGACGGCGTTAAAACTTAAAATTTTTGAACTTCGCACACCGCGCCAGCCACGCCAACGCCAGAGCGCGGCGTGGTGTTGGCGAAAGCTGCACTGCTATTGGTTTATTTTTCAACACCACGCCAGCCACGTCATCATGAAAATGAGGCTTAATTCATTCTTATTCATGTATTTGTAAGTAATTCTCTAAATTCAAAGATTTCTGTATGTAACTGATTATGGATATCTCTTATTCATCTATTTTTTTACTTATTATCTACAATTTATTTATTATATAGGTACCTGCAATTAATTCAGTTTTTAAATGTCACATAATTCATGTTATAAGGTAATTTAAATAAAACTCGAATGTAACTTTCATTATTTTTTATTTATAAAAACCAAAACTTTGACTCGATTTTAGATATTAAATAATAAGTAATATTCGTAATTAGGTAGTACATCAATAATAACTTTTTTCGATTATATACCTACTGATATAGTTTAGTAAGAGCTCAATTATTTTTTATTTAAAAGTCAACTTTTGAGCTCTTGCTAGACTATAGGTATCTACCGAGGTATCTACAGCTACACGTATTTTATAGTTCTTTAATAAATTCTTTGACATCATTTGGTAGTATTACACGTTTTTCGTTTAAGTCACAAATTGGTTCAGAGATTGTTATTACATAATTTTTTATATTAATGGCTTCATGTGTATTCAAAGTTTCTAAGTAGAAATTGTTTATTATACGGAATTTGTCGCAATGTACTATAATTCCCCGTTTTATAGATGTATCTGAAGGGAATACAGGTGCATTATTAAGCGAGTATAGTTTTTGTTTTCCTTTTCCTTTTTCATATTGGAAACTCAGAACTCTTACAATTATTCCTTGAGCTTTATACTTAAAAACAGCCCAATCACCAATCGATAATTCTGTGTTTTCACTAATATTATTCGTAGTACATGTTACATCTGTTTGCGATTCTGGTGATTTAAGTTTATTATCTACTTTTTCTGTAATAAAACGAAGGAGGCGATCTGAGCTTATCCTTTGGCTTGACTTTTTTAGCAACCAGCAAAGAGTAGATTTTCTAATAATTATTGGTGGTTTTAATGATTCTTCTAATTGCACGGCAACAAAATGTGAATTTTCATCTAAATTTAGTGACGTGGTATTCAGATCTCCAAAATTTTTAATTGTAAGTGGTCCTTTTAGTGTGCATATTTTATAAAAATCGTCCATATTGGCATTATTTTCCACATAATTATCCATTAATTTAGTACAATTTTCAAAATCGTGTTCATTTTCTTCGACACTTTCGACAACATTAACTTGCTTTGAAATACCCGTACGTACATAATTTGTATCATAGCAACTATCTACATCCATTTCAACCTTCGCCGCATCTACTAAAGCATGTTGTTGTGCGCGCAATACTATTTCATTAATTTCAGATGTATTTGGTAAAATACAGTCATCTCTATTATCTGCTCTTTTAGCTAATCTGGGAAACACAAATTTATCATTTAATTCATTTGAAATGTCCTCTTGTAAATCAATTTTTTTTAGTTTATGTAAAACATCTAAAATTGTAAAATTTACAACAGTTAAATTTGTAGAAGAGATCGTAAATTTCTAAAAAATTTCTCGCATGGTTGACTCGAAAAAAGTATTGGTTTAAATAAATGATCTAAATTTAATTCTTTTAAATAATTGATTATCAAAATTAAAGAATGACCATTGATTTCTATACAAACATAACTATTTCTAGTTACAAAATTATCTATTAAATTAAATTCGTTTTTACTTCCTTGTACGGAGTAATAAGGAAGTATTGTAATCGCGAAAAATTTCGGTTTTCAGATTTTGATGGAAATATCCGTTTTGACCTTTTCTGAAACCATTATGACTAGTTTCGTCGTGACGTCTGTACGTACGTGCGTACGTACGTGCGTGCGTACGGACGTATGTGTGTCGCATAACTCAAATACGGTTAGATGTAGAAAGTTGAAATTTTGTATTTAGGACTGTTATAGCATCTAGTTGTGCACCTCCTATATTTGGTTTCAATCTACAAACCGGAAGTAGTAAATTTTAAAAAAAAATTGATAAATAATTAATTTTAGGCAATTTTTTTTATTTTAAATGAAAGATTATGTGATTATTATCTACAATCGGTATTTTATAAATTTTTCTATATCTTCTATCATTTAAGAATAATTAAAGTATATACTTATAATTTAGTATTTCGGTATCTTGTAGTCCATGATCGATTAACATTTGTTACTACGTAAAATTTAAATGATTATGACATGACAGTGACAGTAGCAGTGACAATAGTAAAATATCGTTTATATCTTCTTCTGCAGTTTAAATAAAATGACTAAAATATATTTGTGAGTATACTAGTATAATAAGCTAAAATAATTTTTTATATTATTCTACATTTTAGTTATTAAGAAAAGTATGAACAAACAAGGCGTACAAGGAAGTCATGTGGTGTCCACGTCAGATTTTTTTTTATTAACCAGGACCTCCATAGTCTTAAGTAAAATATACTATACCAAATCTTATAAATACGATCTACAGGAGACAAATCAGAATTTAGAAATGATTCAGTTGCATAATTCATTATTCTTAAATAAATTTGTGTTCCCTCACTGTTAAAAATATGCTCTTGTAAAAGATTTATAATATTTAAATTACACAAACGTTCAACACCAGCAAAATTCATTCTGTCCGTTCCATCAAGATCTCTGTCATTGATCTTATGTACATCTTTGCTTACAACGTTTCGAAGAAAGGAAATATGTTGAGCGGACACATGGTATTTTCCCATTGGTAAATTAATTGAAGATTTCAATAATCTATTTCTTAGTTTTCCACCTATGTGCACAGTATCCTGTATTGGGAACGGTCCACTAGTTAAATGGAATGTAGCAAACCATGGTCCAAATCTAGGTTAAAATTCACATATTGATTCAGGTTGTTTGTTTAATTGCAACATGTTTTCCATTGCTCGCAAAATTTTTGCATCTCCATCGCCTGAGACTCCAAGTATTTCAATACCTGTATATTAAGTAATGAGAAACAAAAGTACATAATATTTATAAATTTATCCTCTTACCTATTTTCTTTGATTCCGAAATAATATTATTCCATCTTCTTTGAACATCACTATGCGATAATTTATTATCGGTGCCAAAAAAACATATGCAGAATGCTGGAGCATTTTGGTGAAGTGGTTGAGCCATTATGGCATATCCAATTTTTGATGTCGGTTTCTCCAAAAAATATGTTTCTATAGTTTTTGCATTTGTAGCCAGATATGTGTTTTTGACGGGTAAACCATAATTATTTAAAGGCATTACAAAACCTACTAATAGATTAGAACTTTTGTCATATTCCACAGTATCTACAATTCGGGTTCCATCTTCTGATATCCAGATTTTATTTGGATAATTTCTCGCTTCTAAGAATTCCTTTAACTCTTTTAATCGTAGTTCACCCTCTTGGACAGTTGTTGTTGCTTCTATAATTCGTAAAACCTAAAACAAATTAAAAATATGTAAAGAAAACAACGGCACTTGTATCCGTGTCATCGTTTTCTAAAATTCGAATCTGCCGCGCTACCGACAAAGTAGCCGACTTGCGATATTGAAGAAGAAAATCTAAAATTAAATAAGAAAAACAAACTTACAGTACGAACTGAAGGGACTGGTAAATTAGCTTGTAAAACTTCATATAATTTGCGACCACCTAATATGTACAAATATGTACAAAACTTTTTCAGAGTGTTGTCGTATCTATTTCCTTTTGAATTGCTTGATTTTTCTGAAGATTTTTCAGCTATTTGACAAATAGTTTTTAAAAATTCAGAGGTGGTAGGATGTATTTCCCTCGTCGTTTTATTTGTTAAATTAGAAATAATTATTTTAATGCGTTGTTTTAATTCCTTATTTTCGTTAGCTAATATTTCTGTTTGATTTAAATAATCAAAATAATTTGTTATTACAGACTGATTTGCTTTTGATCCTTCTTCATATAATTTTCTTTTATTTCTTTCAGTTCGTGAGTATTTATTTTCTTTCCATTTAGATTGATTTAATGAGATATGTTTTATTTTTGGGACTTGTGTAATTACATCAGAGACATTTACAGCCCCGGTAAAATGCCTCTTTTTTATTCCCCCGAACCTGAATCAATTTCAGGAGAATGTAGTGCCTGATATGATTTAATAGAGGATTCCATATCCTTGGTCGAATCATTAGAAATATCCTCGGAAATATCTTCGTCAATATCTATATCTTTTATATTATTCTCAATATTAATTTCCCTTATATTATCACGAGGATTAACATTCGAAGTTCATGGTTGAGGATTCGATAAATTAAAATAATGGGAAATTAAAGGGGTTTCTTTTGTTGTTTCTCTGTTCATTCTTTTTTGTTTAGTATGAGTTTTTACATGAGACGAGAAGTTTGATATAATCCAACGTCTCGTTTTATTGCACTTAAAAACATTAATTTTTTTTGAACAATGAGGACATTGTACAGTACCACATATTTTTGGTATAATTTCGGAAGAATCTATTGAATCAGAGGAAATTCCGATGTCATTTGAGACGCTAATGGCTATGTAGAATTCGTAATTATTTTGTTTTTTCCATTTATTTACAAGACTTGTTAAAGAATTTGTTGCATCTTGTAAATTTAGTGTTTTAGTTAAAGTTTTAGTGGTTTTAGTTAATAGTTTAGTTCCTTTTCCAGAGCAGGCAGAATTTTGGTGTAAAGTATTTTTCGACATATTTTTATTTTTGTAATTTTCGTCTATGGTTGTTTTAAATAATTTGAAAATATTTTTTTGTCCAGGTAAAAAATTAAAAGTTTGGGGGTTTCTATAAAATGGATACCATACATTAGCATTGTCTCTTCAGGTGTTAACAGCATATGGTTTTTTGATATAAAAGTTTCTATATTTTGTATCCAATCATCCGGAGCATTTACAAAACATAATTCAGAATCATAACCGCAAAACTTTAACGCCATTTTTACAGATTCTGGTATGGCAATTTTATAGAAATTCTCTAACCGCTGCCACATATTTTCTTCTATTACTTCCACTTCTGAACTTTTAGAATCTCCCATTCTAAAATATAAATATACAATAAATGAGTATATTATGGTGTGTTGAATAAATAATAATAATAAATTAATTGTTTGCCATATTTTACGTTACCTATCTACTTACCTATTCTATTAGTATACATTAATTGCGTAAAACAGTGAAAAAAGGAATTTGTGTTGCTCTGTTTTCGTTAAAATAGGTTATTACAACGCACATGCAGATAATAATTCTATTCTATGTATACATTCCGTAAAAATATAACTTTACTGTTTATACTTACTTTGAAAGTGCATTAAAATATCGATTAAAATTAACTGCTTCACCAATGAGCGGTTCACGGAGTAAATACACTCTTCGATATTCCTTGCACAAATGATAAACACTCGAATGAAAAAATTTGTAAGTTAAACTGAGAAGAATACTCGAAAAATATAACTCTGACCATTAACAATGTAAGATACTCGTATTTGAAAACGATTTCAAGAATAGATTCCTGGGTATTACGCAGAAAAATTTTATTTTTAGGGGGGGATTTTCTTCGAAATAAAACAACAATGAACATTGACAGTGCAATAGTTTATTATTACAAATGAAATGAAAAATAATTCACATTATGTAGGTACATATTTATAATATAGGTACCTTAATATTTGAAATTAAAGTTATTTTATATTTAATGAGCCATTTAATTCATTAAATATATTATTTAATAATTCTTGGATTAAATATGACGTTTCAATTATTATGAAGTAAAAATAATAAGTTAATTTCTCCTATTTATGTTCGAGTGGTGCATATAAGCTTGTTTTATGACACAATTGGACTAGTACGATAAAAATGCAAAATTGTACTGCTGTCAATTTTATGTCAAAATAAATAAGTATTATAATTTAATGCATTTTTATTAAATTAAATATAGGTAGGTATCATTTTGTTCTACTTTTTTTGAATCTTGATCCCAATTTTGACAATTAAAAAATTTATTATCAAAATATTGTTAAACAAAACAACAACACCACAGTAGAACATAAAGCTTTGTTGCAACTCATGCAAAATTGGACTTTAGACTCGCCTTAATTATCAACTTCGATCGCTGCGCTCGCTCTACCATAAACTTCGCTTCGTCCAAGAAAGTTCTAAATTATGCACATTTTACATAATTAGCTATTACCTATGTACTACGAGTGTAATAATAGTTCCGAAATTTCATTAGCTACATTATTTCTTATAAGATAGTTTTGCCTAGAGTTTTGTTAAGGGTAAAGAGTACCCTACGTTCTGAATGTTTCGAGCGTAGTTTCAACAAAATTTAGTTTATAACGTATGTGTTACTTATTTACTTATTTATTTTCTTCAAATATTTACATAATAATTGTTTTCATTGATTTATATAGATTTTATAAAAACGTGACGTAATACCACAATAAATGTCGAATACAAATTTTTGACTCAAAATATCTCTAAAAGCAGGCCCCCAACTTTCTTCAAATTTTTATATGTTGTATAATAGGTCTTTCCCAATATATAGATATCAAAATGATCAAAAAGGAATACGAGGGTCATCCCTAAAAAAATAAAAAGCGCACTAAACAAATTTTTTTTTCAAATTTACCTGAAATGCGTTGATATGTACGAAGACACTGTAGTATACTTATGTTTTTAATTTTTTTTTTATCAGTTTTAGAAAGTGCTAAAATAAATAATATTTCTAAAACTAGACCCCCAACTTCGTTGAAATTAATATATGTTGTGTAATATTACTTCAGTTATTACACAAAAAAATTTAGTCAAAAGTAAATACAACACACAGAAGATATTTAGAAAAAATGCAAATAATATTTTTTATCTAACAGACAGCAAAGAAAATGTTTGTGTCAAACATTGTTTTACAAAGAATAAATAATATTTAAGAGATTCCAAATTTTATCTCATGATTTTCTCTTATGAAAACATTAAAATAAATTATTAAAACAATTGAGAAACTGCAATGTAAATGAGTCTGTTTGGTGGTGACATATTGGACCCGTGTTGAAAGGATGAACTACTATGAGCGCGAATTTCGGCGACTATTGTATAAAATGTTCCCCTTCGAAAATTCCCAGTAAAAGATAAGAACGAGGGTCAGGTATTAGCTTCGCCCGGCACGATGATTCGAAGTCGAAGCTAGTTTAGTTTAGTATATTATTCTCCATTTGTATATTCCAAATAAGTTAATGTTATACATCATTACTACAAAGAAAATATTGTTTGAGATAAGAATCTATATTTTTTATAAATTAAAGGTTTTGTGAATTTATAATTTTAACGCCTCATATGCAATAAAAGTAAAGTATTTTGAAGTTTTTTACTTATTATGAAGTAAAAATAATAAGTTAATTTCTCCTATTTATGTTCGAGTGGTGCATATAAGCTTGTTTTATGACACAATTGGACTAGTACGATAAAAATGCAAAATTGTACTGCTGTCAATTTTATGTCAAAATAAATAAGTATTATAATTTAATGCATTTTTATTAAATTAAATATAGGTAGGTATCATTTTGTTCTACTTTTTTTGAATCTTGATCCCAATTTTGACAATTAAAAAATTTATTATCAAAATATTGTTAAACAAAACAACAACACCACAGTAGAACATAAAGCTTTGTTGCAACTCATGCAAAATTGGACTTTAGACTCGCCTTAATTATCAACTTCGATCGCTGCGCTCGCTCTACCATAAACTTCGCTTCGTCCAAGAAAGTTCTAAATTATGCACATTTTACATAATTAGCTATTACCTATGTACTACGAGTGTAATAATAGTTCCGAAATTTCATTAGCTACATTATTTCTTATAAGATAGTTTTGCCTAGAGTTTTGTTAAGGGTAAAGAGTACCCTACGTTCTGAATGTTTCGAGCGTAGTTTCAACAAAATTTAGTTTATAACGTATGTGTTACTTATTTACTTATTTATTTTCTTCAAATATTTACATAATAATTGTTTTCATTGATTTATATAGATTTTATAAAAAAACGTGACGTAATACAACAATAAATGTCGAATACAAATTTTTGACTCAAAATATCTCTAAAAGCAGGCCCCCAACTTTCTTCAAATTTTTATATGTTGTATAATAGGTCTTTCCCAATATATAGATATCAAAATGATCAAAAAGGAATACGAGGGTCATCCCTAAAAAAATAAAAAGCGCACTAAACAAATTTTTTTTTCAAATTTACCTGAAATGCGTTGATATGTACGAAGACACTGTAGTATACTTATGTTTTTAATTTTTTTTTTATCAGTTTTAGAAAGTGCTAAAATAAATAATATTTCTAAAACTAGACCCCCAACTTCGTTGAAATTAATATATGTTGTGTAATATTACTTCAGTTATTACACAAAAAAATTTAGTCAAAAGTAAATACAACACACAGAAGATATTTAGAAAAAATGCAAATAATATTTTTTATCTAACAGACAGCAAAGAAAATGTTTGTGTCAAACATTGTTTTACAAAGAATAAATAATATTTAAGAGATTCCAAATTTTATCTCATGATTTTCTCTTATGAAAACATTAAAATAAATTATTAAAACAATTGAGAAACTGCAATGTAAATGAGTCTGTTTGGTGGTGACATATTGGACCCGTGTTGAAAGGATGAACTACTATGAGCGCGAATTTCGGCGACTATTGTATAAAATGTTCCCCTTCGAAAATTCCCAGTAAAAGATAAGAACGAGGGTCAGGTATTAGCTTCGCCCGGCACGATGATTCGAAGTCGAAGCTAGTTTAGTTTAGTATATTATTCTCCATTTGTATATTCCAAATAAGTTAATGTTATACATCATTACTACAAAGAAAATATTGTTTGAGATAAGAATCTATATTTTTTATAAATTAAAGGTTTTGTGAATTTATAATTTTAACGCCTCATATGCAATAAAAGTAAAGTATTTTGAAGTTTTTTACTCCATTGTTTTTTTTGTCAAATAATGATTTTTTTTCGCATAAAAAATTAAATATTAGCACTAGTAGAAATGTAGAGCTTTCTAAAGATTATTTTATTACAGAATAATCTAATATGAAGTTTTTTAAATTTAAGAATTTTAATTTTTAAAACAAGGTTCTTCGATCGATAGCCGATATGAATACGTATTTGCCTAACTTAAATTCTAGATACCTATCAAAAAATTCTTTTTTAACTAAAAATACATAAGCATTTCTGACAAGAAGCCACCAATGTTCTTTCAATTTGTACCTGTTGTATGATGCCTGTTTTCAAAGAGGTACATATTAATAGATATAATTTTCAAGTCTAATCATCAAGGATAAATATCATGAGATGATAATGTTTTGAGTTGTTTTGTCGTTTCCACGGCAACTTATTTTTGGCAATATCATGACACAAAACATCATCTGACTATTTCACGAAACGTAGTACAGGGAATTTTTCCGTGATGTATTGTGGAGTGAAATTGCAATAAGGTGCCGTTAAATAGACAAAAATTATCTCAAAAAATTATTATCTCGAATGGTATTTAGGATGGACAATTTTTCTCTTCAAAAACACTACCAGAACGATTTATTTGCAAAACATTTTTGATGTTTAATTTGACAAATTTATTTATTTATTGTAACTAACGTAACTAAATAAAATCTAATCTACATCTACATACATGTTGTCAGTTACATCATTTTACAACATATTTTATTCTATTGGTTGCATTTTGCATTACGTCATCCGACGTCATCATAACACAATATGATTGGTTAATAATACCATCTGTCAAAAAAAATCTCTGAAAGCAAGTCTCCAATTTTCTCAAATTTTTATGTGGTTGTAGTAAAGTTGTACAGTTAAAGTTTTTTAGTATAAAGATAAAAAATAATTAAAAATAAATACCAGCGTCTTCTCTAAAAAAATATAATATCTATCAAAATTCATCTTATATGAAACTGTCGAATTAAAAATAATTCAAGTTTACATATCTTTGAAAGCAAGCCCCCATCATCTTCAAATTTTAATTATGTTGTATGGTTAGCTTTTCTTAGTATAAAGATATATAGAGAATTTTTAAGAAATATCAGCGTCACCTCTAAAAAAAATTAAATATTTTAACTCTTAACTTCCAATTTTCTTCGAATTTGTATATCTTGTGCTATAGTTAGTATTTCTTAGTATAAAGATAAAGATATAATAAATGTCCAATAAAAATATTTCACTCAATTCAAGGTACATCGGGTACCTTCTGCACCCGCGCCGCTGAAGGAACGAGACTCTCTTCGGTGAAAATATTTCTAATTATCTCTGAAAGCAAGCCCCCAATTTTATTCAAATGTTGTATAGATAGTTTTTCTTAGTACATATACAGATAAACAATTAATTTAAAATGAATATCAGCGTCACCTCAAAAAAAAAATCTACCCATATTCATCTCATAAGAAAATGTCCAATAAAAATATTTCAAGTCTAATTATCTCTAAAGCAAACTTCCAATTTTCTTCAAATTTCTATATGCAGTATTATAGTTAGTATTTCTTTATATCTTAGCACAAAGATATAGAAATACCTAATGAAAAATAAATACTAGCGTCACCTTTAAAAAAATTAAATATCTACATCATTACTACATAATCTTATATAAAATGTCAAATTAAAAATAGTTTTCAAGTCTATATATTTCTCAAAGCAAGCCTCCAATTATCTTTAAATTTTTATATGTTATACCTATGGTTAGCTTTTCTTAGTATAAAGATATAGAGATTAATTAAAATAAATTTCAGTATCACCTCTAAAATAATAACGACGAAACTGATTGATATCGTGTGAGTGAGAATGTTGACGCACGAGGCTTGCTGAGTTTGGAAATCTCACGATTATTCGATAGACACTTTCCTGAGGGTTGTGTACATAATTTGTCCCACGATTATAAATATTAAACATTTTATTCATGAATATATTTTGATGTCTATTACTATTACTGTCATAGTTTTAATTTTAAGAAAAAACAAATATACCACAATCATAGAATACAAGATTTTCAATAACAAGAATATAAATTCTGTTTTAATTTTTAAATTATACCAGATAATACAGCAATCAAAAATACTTTAATTTATGTGGATAAATCAATCACTTTTAATGTCGTGTTTGTCCATTTTAATGAAATAATGCATTTTATCACGAAATACTCAATGACAAGAAAAAGTTATCAAATGTCAGAAAGACAACACACGTCTACTACAAAAATTTAAACTGTACTGACAAGACCTGTTCGATAACATATCGAACGGCTTGAACGGATATGTGATATTTTTTTAATTTTCGTAGCTAGGTACCTGTATGGAAACTGTTATTTTTGCATATGGCCGTGTGAAAAAATATTTCAAACCTATTATCTCTGTAAGCATACCTCCAATTATCTTCAATTTTTTTTTTTGTATGATTTGCTTTTTTTAATATAAATATATAGAGATAATTTAAAATAAATTGTCGCGTCATCTCTAAAAAACAAATATCTACCAATATTCATCGTATTCAAAATATGATACAGAACTAATTCCTAAATAAATACGAGTAAATCATTTATATTTAGTATTAATTTGGTCTAATACATTGTTGTTGATTGTTGTTATGCTAACCAAAACAATTAGTTGTTGCACGGATTCTCGGTTCCTTCCTGCTTATTCTGAGAATTTAGGTAGGTCGGTTTGTATTTCGTTTGTAAACTGCCATTGTTACCTGAATATTTATAATATTATTATATTTATTTTTTATCTTGTTTTAAATGCAAATTTCTTGCAATAATCTTAGAAATGGTATTTGGTTTTTTATCATTACTTCCTACAACAAGATACAATGATATAATCATTTACTATTCATTATATTTTTTAATAAAATTTGCATTCTTTACCGGCCCGAATAATGAGATATAGATTATAAATTTCGCGACCTAAAATGTACTTATAATAATTATTGTATTTATTTAATTTATCTTATGTGTTACTTCTATTTATATAAATTAAACTGTTCAATTTTATTTTTATATTGATTTATGGAAGTAAATAATATTATATTTTATCTATTGCCAGATAAGTGATCTGGTGCATGTGACACGTAACAAAATTTATCATAATCTTTTCATATAATGCGTAAAAGAACAACAAAAACTTTTGGATTTTGTAATTCCCGGGCAAAATAAGATTGGAATATTCGCCATCTACCTACCGAAAGCCGCTACTAAATTGAAAGGACCTCTATGCAAACTAGCTGAATAAATTTAGTTACGACATCTATAGAGCATAAGTTGCAATAGCTACTCAATATTTTTTCTGATGGTCGACGACAGTGCCATCTACAGAGCTAGAAACAAATATAAATCGGGTCCCATTTTCCCTTAATATGAGTTCGAGCCTCCGGTTCATGCTATATACAAAATACCTCGCAAAAAACCGATAGAATAAAATTTATTCGTAACTCGGTTTGTAACATTTTATAAAATGGGTAGATATTAAGTCCTCGGATAAGTTGTGTTCAAATAATTTAAATATTACACGGAATTTGTTAAATTTTATTTATCAAATACAATGCTAAATTATCTAAATTCATACTAATTCATTTAAGTTTTTGCTTATTATTATTTTTTTAATAATTTCAGTTAATTCATAACCATTCGTCAATTCGGCCTTGTGAGTTAAGATTTGCCCACTTGTAAAGTAGGTACCTAAACAGAGGCGGATTAAGACTGATCGGGGCCCCTGGCGGTATATAAAACGGGGCCCTCAACCAGACGCGGATCCAGACTTTTGTTTTAGGGGAGGCGGACAAATTTGAAGAAATGTTATTAATGAATAGAGGGGGAAATGCGCCGCAGGCAAATTTTTTTTACATTCAAGGTCAAATGCCTTATAATTAAAAGTTAGACTTTTTAAGGAATGTGAAGTTTCATGTTTTTTTCCTATTTCATGCAAAAAAAAATTCTTCAGCCCATTCAAAGTAAAATTATTGGTATCTTAAATTTGAACTTTCGGTTATGAAAAATTGTTTTACTCTCGTTTAGATAGTTATAAAAATGTTGTGTATCCGGATAATGGCACTTCTCTCGCCCTGTGTTAAACATTATACTTATTTAAATAAAAAATTATAGTCAATTTAATATTATTAAACCAATAATTTAAATTGTTTACAATTAATAATAATAATAAACATATAATTTTATATTTTACGTTTCTGTTCTTTTGTGAGATTTACCACGTGTTTCATACATTATTTTTTCCAACTAAAATGTAAATAAAAAAGATTTACGTTTCTCCTTATAATGAGTAAATTTAATTTAAAATAATAATCACAGAAATCTGTAGCTTTGAAAATGTAAGCGTTGCATAAGAAATCAGCTATTGTTATTTACTTTTATAAATTACAACTGGAATTTTCAACTGGCGAACATTAATCGTCAGTTTTGTGCAAGATTTTGTGATTAAAAATGAGTGAATCCGAAGATTATACACCATCTGACGTAGAAGATGCTGCGAAAGCAGTTATTTCATTTCTAAATTATTAATTATTATTATTACCAAGAAAATCAAAGGATCTATGAATTAGCGAATACAAACCTATTGCCTTCGCATTCAGTGGCGCAATAATTCCGTACAAGTATTGTTGCTCAGTCGGAGTTATTGGGAAGGCGAGGGGTGCATATCGGAGTTATAAGAATCGAGGGTGGATCTTTCGGGGAATGGATAGCTCTAAGAAAGTTAGGTACCAATTATTAGAACTACATTGTAAAATATTATTTTGAGAAGTAAGAGAAAATATTTATTTATTATAGATATTATTAAATTTTATGTAATAAGGAAATCTAATATTTCGGGGCCCCTTGATATCGCGGGGCCCCTGGCGGCCGCCAGGTCCGCCACCCCTTAGATCCGCCACTGTACCTAAATAACTAATTCTAAACCCAATAAATTCAATTTTCACAAATTTTATCTAACTAAGTAATTCATAATTCGCTCAATTCGTGCCCAATTCATTCAATTCAATGTAATACAAACAATTCATGTCAAATTAATATCTAATTTGCTCAATTCGTGCCTAATTCGTTCAATTCATACTTAATTTTTTAATTCATAACTAATTCGTTCAATTCTATGTAATACATACAATTCATGTCAAATTCATATCTAATTCGCCCAATTCATAACTAATTCGTCAAATTCATAACTAATTTTTAATTCATAACCAATTCGTTCAATTCAATGTAATACATACAATTCATATCAAATTCATATCTAATTCGCTCAATTCATACCAAATTCGTTCAATTCATACCTAATTTTTTAATTCAAAACTAATTCGGTCAATTCAATGTAATACAGACAATTCATGTCAAATTAATAACTAATTCACCAACTTTGTACACCTCAATTCAAAAGTGGCCAACCCCTCGCGTAAATACGAACACATTACAAAATAAGCTAAAATGCCTTCAGTTGATGATAGGGTGAAAATTGCTTATGTACCTATGTGTAGTACATAAAATTCCCTCTAAATTATTGGACTAGTTAATTGGAAAGGAATACAATTATTATTATACTCTCAGAAAAATAGATATTTTTATAGTATACCATCCTTCAGGATATCAAAATTCAAAGGTTCCCTCTTATAATTAGCACCTACGTTTAGTGCTTCGGACAATACCAAGACTAGTCTTGGTATTGGTCTTGCTCTTGACAAATTCAAGACCAATACTAAAGACAAGACTAGGATCAAAATCAAGACCAAGACTCAAGACAAGACTAGGATTAAAATCAAGACCAAGACTCAAGACTAGACACTCAAGACCAAGAGTCTTGAATAAGAGTCTTGCAAGAGTCTTGATCCGTTTATTTTTGTTTTATTAAAATCAATAATACTAATTCATTTTAAAAATAAAATTAAATATGTAAAAAAACAATTTTGATACAATAGCTTTTATCTGATGCGGGCCGTGTCATAATGACCAAGGACCATATAATGAATCCAGTACGGTACTCAGTAGCTCAGTACCATAATAAAAAATTAAACAACTCGTTACTTACGAAGTTTCAAAAATAGCTACTCAATATTTTTTCTGATGGTCGACGACAGTGCCATCTACAGAGCTAGAAACAAATATAAATCGGGTCCCATTTTCCCTTAATATGAGTTCGAGCCTCCGGTTCATGCTATATACAAAATACCTCGCAAAAAACCGATAGAATAAAATTTATTCGTAACTCGGTTTGTAACATTTTATAAAATGGGTAGATATTAAGTCCTCGGATAAGTTGTGTTCAAATAATTTAAATATTACACGGAATTTGTTAAATTTTATTTATCAAATACAATGCTAAATTATCTAAATTCATACTAATTCATTTAAGTTTTTGCTTATTATTATTTTTTTAATAATTTCAGTTAATTCATAACCATTCGTCAATTCGGCCTTGTGAGTTAAGATTTGCCCACTTGTAAAGTAGGTACCTAAACAGAGGCGGATTAAGACTGATCGGGGCCCCTGGCGGTATATAAAACGGGGCCCTCAACCAGACGCGGATCCAGACTTTTGTTTTAGGGGAGGCGGACAAATTTGAAGAAATGTTATTAATGAATAGAGGGGGAAATGCGCCGCAGGCAAATTTTTTTTACATTCAAGGTCAAATGCCTTATAATTAAAAGTTAGACTTTTTAAGGAATGTGAAGTTTCATGTTTTTTTCCTATTTCATGCAAAAAAAAATTCTTCAGCCCATTCAAAGTAAAATTATTGGTATCTTAAATTTGAACTTTCGGTTATGAAAAATTGTTTTACTCTCGTTTAGATAGTTATAAAAATGTTGTGTATCCGGATAATGGCACTTCTCTCGCCCTGTGTTAAACATTATACTTATTTAAATAAAAAATTATAGTCAATTTAATATTATTAAACCAATAATTTAAATTGTTTACAATTAATAATAATAATAAACATATAATTTTATATTTTACGTTTCTGTTCTTTTGTGAGATTTACCACGTGTTTCATACATTATTTTTTCCAACTAAAATGTAAATAAAAAAGATTTACGTTTCTCCTTATAATGAGTAAATTTAATTTAAAATAATAATCACAGAAATCTGTAGCTTTGAAAATGTAAGCGTTGCATAAGAAATCAGCTATTGTTATTTACTTTTATAAATTACAACTGGAATTTTCAACTGGCGAACATTAATCGTCAGTTTTGTGCAAGATTTTGTGATTAAAAATGAGTGAATCCGAAGATTATACACCATCTGACGTAGAAGATGCTGCGAAAGCAGTTATTTCATTTCTAAATTATTAATTATTATTATTACCAAGAAAATCAAAGGATCTATGAATTAGCGAATACAAACCTATTGCCTTCGCATTCAGTGGCGCAATAATTCCGTACAAGTATTGTTGCTCAGTCGGAGTTATTGGGAAGGCGAGGGGTGCATATCGGAGTTATAAGAATCGAGGGTGGATCTTTCGGGGAATGGATAGCTCTAAGAAAGTTAGTTACCAATTATTAGAACTACATTGTAAAATATTATTTTGAGAAGTAAGAGAAAATATTTATTTATTATAGATATTATTAAATTTTATGTAATAAGGAAATCTAATATTTCGGGGCCCCTTGATATCGCGGGGCCCCTGGCGGCCGCCAGGTTCGCCACCCCTTAGATCCGCCACTGTACCTAAATAACTAATTCTAAACCCAATAAATTCAATTTTCACAAATTTTATCTAACTAAGTAATTCATAATTCGCTCAATTCGTGCCCAATTCATTCAATTCAATGTAATACAAACAATTCATGTCAAATTAATATCTAATTTGCTCAATTCGTGCCTAATTCGTTCAATTCATACTTAATTTTTTAATTCATAACTAATTCGTTCAATTCTATGTAATACATACAATTCATGTCAAATTCATATCTAATTCGCCCAATTCATAACTAATTCGTCAAATTCATAACTAATTTTTAATTCATAACCAATTCGTTCAATTCAATGTAATACATACAATTCATATCAAATTCATATCTAATTCGCTCAATTCATACCAAATTCGTTCAATTCATACCTAATTTTTTAATTCAAAACTAATTCGGTCAATTCAATGTAATACAGACAATTCATGTCAAATTAATAACTAATTCACCAACTTTGTACACCTCAATTCAAAAGTGGCCAACCCCTCGCGTAAATACGAACACATTACAAAATAAGCTAAAATGCCTTCAGTTGATGATAGGGTGAAAATTGCTTATGTACCTATGTGTAGTACATAAAATTCCCTCTAAATTATTGGACTAGTTAATTGGAAAGGAATACAATTATTATTATACTCTCAGAAAAATAGATATTTTTATAGTATACCATCCTTCAGGATATCAAAATTCAAAGGTTCCCTCTTATAATTAGCACCTACGTTTAGTGCTTCGGACAATACCAAGACTAGTCTTGGTATTGGTCTTGCTCTTGACAAATTCAAGACCAATACTAAAGACAAGACTAGGATCAAAATCAAGACCAAGACTCAAGACAAGACTAGGATTAAAATCAAGACCAAGACTCAAGACTAGACACTCAAGACCAAGAGTCTTGAATAAGAGTCTTGCAAGAGTCTTGATCCGTTTATTTTTGTTTTATTAAAATCAATAATACTAATTCATTTTAAAAATAAAATTAAATATGTAAAAAAACAATTTTGATACAATAGCTTTTATCTGATGCGGGCCGTGTCATAATGACCAAGGACCATATAATGAATCCAGTACGGTACTCAGTAGCTCAGTACCATAATAAAAAATTAAACAACTCGTTACTTACGAAGTTTCAAAAATAGCATAACTTGACTTTTTTAGATTGAAATTTTTTTGTTTAATCTGTGTAAAAATGAATGCCTGTTTTTCTGGTAACGCCATAACTTGAGAACAAGTTGACCGATTTGAATATTTCTTTTTTTTGTTTTGTTCGCTCTAATACAGGGCTGGTTTTAAAAAGAAAAAAATTTGAGAAAACCCAAAAGAAAAGCTGAAAAATCGAAAAATTCAAAATTTATCATTTAATTGAACAAAATAACAAACAGATTAGATAACCAGACATTTAATTAAACTGCTATGTATTAGCTGTTGAATAGGAATTTCGAATTCAGTTGGTCTAGGTGTTTTGAAACAGACAGTTGTGGATTGTTAGTATGAATTGACTTTTGGTTCTTCAAAATGCCACCAATTAGACGTACCTACCAATGCTGCAAGTCAAAGATATATATATATATATATATATATATATATATATATATATATATATATATATATATATATATATATATATATATATATATATATATATACAGGGTGTTCATTTTAAGTGGCGCACCATTGCTATCTCGAGAAGTATAAGAGCTACAAAGTTGGTTAAATTAGCAAACAATTTATATATATATATATATATATATATATATATAAATATATATATATATATATATATATATATATATATATATATATATATATATATATATATATATATATATATACAGTGTGCTCAAAACCAAGTGATAATCAAGTGACCTGGGTAGTGCTCAATTTTTACTCCACGGAAAAAATTATTAGCATTAGCTGTCAATCCAGTGGCATGTATTTTCATGTCAAAATGTCATTTTATTTGTAAGTTGTAAATGTGTTTATATTAAGTTTACCACCCGAAATGGTTTTAACATGCGAACACTGTAAGTTTATTATCGAAGCATATATTCGATCAGGGGTACTTAAATACTTACTAAAATAAAATAATTATTATCCTAATTTGCACGCCCATGAACTTGGATATCAAACTTTTCTTCCTTGAAATCAAATTTTGATGTCATTTAGGAAAATTGCGAGTCACGTGACTATCAGATTGTTTTGATCACTCTGTATATATACAGGGTGTTCATTTTAAGTGGCGCACCATTGCTAACTCGAGAACTATAAGAGCTACGAACTTGGTTAAATTAGCAAACAATTTCTATTTTATATAACTACTTTAATGAACGAAAGAAGAAAAAAATTAGACCAGTGGTTCTCAAACTACGGGGTTCAACTTTCTTATTTCAAATGGGGACCTATTTTTTTATTTGCTTATTCGATTCAGTATTTTTTTCTGAATTCAACGAGATATTAGTTTTATACCCTTGCATAACAAAAACATATGAAAAACGCTATTGAAAATTATAATAATTTAATTAAAATCTGATTGTTAGTTAGTGTTATGGAAGAAAACAATTGAATATTTTGTTTCATATTAATTGTTAGTGAAAAATATTCTAGTATACTACACTGATCAGACCTAATAAGGTCGAAACACGTGTCCGTAGATACCGCCACCTTATACCCTACTGAGTACTTAGTACCTTGAACTCATACACTCAGTAGCGGTCCTGATCTCCTAATAAAAATCAAAGAATCTTTTTCATTATCAAATAACAATTAATATAAAACAAATATTCAATTGTTTACTTCCATAGCACTCTTGTAACACTCAGATTTTAATTACATTATCATAATTTTCAATAGCGTTTTTCTCATGTTTTTGTTATGCCAGGGTATGAAACTAATATCTCGTTGAATTCAGAAAAAAATACTGAATCGAATAAGCTAATAAAAAAAATATGTCCCCATTTGAAATAAGAAAGTTGCACCCCGTAGTTTGAGAACCACTGGTCTAAAAAAAAATTTCATTCGTTCATTAAAGTAGTTATATAAAATAGAAATTGTTTGCTAATTTAACCAACTTTGTAGCTCTTATACTTCTCGAGATAGCAATGGTGCGCCACTTAAAATGAACACCCTGTATATATATATATATATATATATATATATATATATATATATATATATATATATATATATATATATCTTTGACTTGCAGCATTGCGAGTTCTGCGACCTAAGTTGGTAGGTACGTCTAATTGGTGGCATTTTGAAGAACCAAAAGTCAATTCATACTAACAATCCACAACTGTCTGTTTCAAAACACCTAGACCAACTGAATTCGAAATTCCTATTCAACAGCTAATACATAGCAGTTTAATTAAATGTCTGGTTATCTAATCTGTTTGTTATTTTGTTCAATTAAATGATAAATTTTGAATTTTTCGATTTTTCAGCTTTTCTTTTGGGTTTTCTCAAATTTTTTTCTTTTTAAAACCAGCCCTGTATTAGAGCGAACAAAACAAAAAAAAGAAATATTCAAATCGGTCAACTTGTTCTCAAGTTATGGCGTTACCAGAAAAACAGGCATTCATTTTTACACAGATTAAACAAAAAAATTTCAATCTAAAAAAGTCAAGTTATGCTATTTTTGAAACTTCGTAAGTAACGAGTTGTTTAATTTTTTATTATGGTACTGAGCTACTGAGTACCGTACTGGATTCATTATATGGTCCTTGGTCATTATGACACGGCCGGCATCAGATAAAAGCTATTGTATCAAAATTGTTTTTTTACATATTTAATTTTATTTTTAAAATGAATTAGTATTATTGATTTTAATAAAACAAAAATAAACGGATCAAGACTCTTGCAAGACTCTTATTCAAGACTCTTGGTCTTGAGTGTCTAGTCTTGAGTCTTGGTCTTGATTTTAATCCTAGTCTTGTCTTGAGTCTTGGTCTTGATTTTGATCCTAGTCTTGTCTTTAGTATTGGTCTTGAATTTGTCAAGAGCAAGACCAATACCAAGACTAGTCTTGGTATTGTCCGAAGCACTAAACGTAGGTGCTAATTATAAGAGGGAACCTTTGAATTTTGATATCCTGAAGGATGGTATACTATAAAAATATCTATTTTTCTGAGAGTATAATAATAATTGTATTCCTTTCCAATTAACTAGTCCAATAATTTAGAGGGAATTTTATGTACTACACATAAGTACATAAGCAATTTTCACCCTATCATCAACTGAAGGCATTTTAGCTTATTTTGTAATGTGTTCGTATTTACGCGAGGGGTTGGCCACTTTTGAATTGAGGTGTACAAAGTTGGTGAATTAGTTATTAATTTGACATGAATTGTCTGTATTACATTGAATTGACCGAATTAGTTTTGAATTAAAAAATTAGGTATGAATTGAACGAATTTGGTATGAATTGAGCGAATTAGATATGAATTTGATATGAATTGTATGTATTACATTGAATTGAACGAATTGGTTATGAATTAAAAATTAGTTATGAATTTGACGAATTAGTTATGAATTGGGCGAATTAGATATGAATTTGACATGAATTGTATGTATTACATAGAATTGAACGAATTAGTTATGAATTAAAAAATTAAGTATGAATTGAACGAATTAGGCACGAATTGAGCGAATTAGATATTAATTTGACATGAATTGTTTGTATTACATTGAATTGAATGAATTGGGCACGAATTGAGCGAATTATGAATTACTTAGTTAGATAAAATTTGTGAAAATTGAATTTATTGGGTTTAGAATTAGTTATTTAGGTACAGTGGCGGATCTAAGGGGTGGCGGACCTGGCGGCCGCCAGGGGCCCCGCGATATCAAGGGGCCCCGAAATATTAGATTTCCTTATTACATAAAATTTAATAATATCTATAATAAATAAATATTTTCTCTTACTTCTCAAAATAATATTTTACAATGTAGTTCTAATAATTGGTAACTAACTTTCTTAGAGCTATCCATTCCCCGAAAGATCCACCCTCGATTCTTATAACTCCGATATGCACCCCTCGCCTTCCCAATAACTCCGACTGAGCAACAATACTTGTACGGAATTATTGCGCCACTGAATGCGAAGGCAATAGGTTTGTATTCGCTAATTCATAGATCCTTTGATTTTCTTGGTAATAATAATAATTAATAATTTAGAAATGAAATAACTGCTTTCGCAGCATCTTCTACGTCAGATGGTGTATAATCTTCGGATTCACTCATTTTTAATCACAAAATCTTGCACAAAACTGACGATTAATGTTCGCCAGTTGAAAATTCCAGTTGTAATTTATAAAAGTAAATAACAATAGCTGATTTCTTATGCAACGCTTACATTTTCAAAGCTACAGATTTCTGTGATTATTATTTTAAATTAAATTTACTCATTATAAGGAGAAACGTAAATCTTTTTTATTTACATTTTAGTTGGAAAAAATAATGTATGAAACACGTGGTAAATCTCACAAAAGAACAGAAACGTAAAATATAAAATTATATGTTTATTATTATTATTAATTGTAAACAATTTAAATTATTGGTTTAATAATATTAAATTGACTATAATTTTTTATTTAAATTAGTATAATGTTTAACACAGGGCGAGAGAAGTGCCATTATCCGGATACACAACATTTTTATAACTATCTAAACGAGAGTAAAACACTGTATATATATATATATATATATATATATATATATATATATACAGGTTGGTGGAGGTGAAATGCGAACATAGGGAAATATATGACAATGGAGTTATCATGCTAGGTATCTTGATATACGTGGAATAAGTACTGTCAAAGTCAAAGTAGCTGTCATATTATTGAAATTTTTATTTTCATTAAAATATTTTGTTTGCATAATAATGTATGTGTACGAGCAGAACGAGAAAGTTTACATGCACTTTTAGATTTTATTATTGTTTCTGTTATTGATTACTCTTTTTGCCACACAAATTCACATTACTTCGTTTTGTGACACTACTACAAAATATATCCAGATACCTGGCATGAAAATTCGATTGTCATGTATGTTCCCTATGTTCGCATTTTACCTCCACCAACCTGTATATATATATATATATATATATATATATATATATATATATATATATATATATATATATATATATATATATATATATATATATATATATATATATATATATATATATATATATATATATATATATATATATATATATATATATATATATATATATAGCAAGTCAAACTGATGAGCAACGCGAAACGCGAAATGAAGTTGAAGGGAATCAATATCAATAACGTCGAAATGGAAATGGGTCAGATTCTATACATTTTTTGACTCATATCCAGCAATACAATAATTGCTTTCAAATAACGTCATTTGGCGCAACAAAAGTCATTCGAGATAATTTTATAAGGTAAGTATAATGGAAACAATAAATTTTTACCAATGAGTCTGGTGCAAAATATGTTCACAGCTTTCAATTTACATGGTGTAAAGTACGTTGGTAGCTCTGAATTGCAAAAAGCAACCAGACGTCAATGCGTTTACAGAAATTTCAGAAATTAAATGGCAGTGCTGCCAATGTATTTTTCCAGCCACATGGCGGTATAAATATTTCGCTATAAAATTACCTACATTACATCTACTTATTACCATTGCAGATCCAGGGTAAAATATATCATCGAACAAATATGTTTTTGAAATAGTTTTTTTAAAATTTATTTGATGTTTATAACGATGTCAAATTGCATTGTTGTTTATAACAATTTAACAATTCAAAGTTTACTGCACCGATTGAGTTCAAATTTGGTATGGAAATAGCTTAAGATCTAACTTATAACATAAGCGGACTAAAATGTCAGTCCGGCATCTTGAAACAAAATGGTGGCTAGCTAACTCAAAATGTACTGCACCGATTGGGTTCAAATTTGTAATGATTGTAACTTATGTTCTAACTTATGACATGACCATACTGATACTAAAATATCAGTCCGCCATCTATAAACAAAATGGCGGTAACCGATTGGGTTCATATTTGGTATGGTACTACAGCGATTGGGTTGAAATTTGTAATGGTTATAACTTATGTTCTAACTTATGACATGAGCATACTAAATATCAGTCCGCCATCTTTAAACAAAATGGCGGTAACCGATTGGGTTCAAATTTGGTATGGTACTGCACTGATTGGGTTCAAATTTGTTATGGTTATAACTTATGACATGACATGAGCATACTAAAATATTAGTCAGCCATCTTTAAACAAAATGGCGGTAACCGATTGGGTTCAAATTTGGTATGGTATCATGGCCGTAGTTAGAATTGTCACCTTGTATGGTATGGTAATAACTTAATTCTTATAACGAGATTCCTTTAAATTCGAGTTGGAGGCGTAGCAACGCGCGCCGGATCCGCTAGTACCAAATAATGTATTTTACTTTTTGACTAATTTACACTAGCAGATAAAATTTTGTATACAATACGGATCGTATCCAATTATTATGGTACACGTCATGTAATTAAACTCGGCTTAGCTTCGTCTGATAATCTTCACGACTTGGACCATAATGATCGACGTTACGATCCTTATCGATAACTATTATAAATATAAATACGGAATGTAGGTACCTATATACTTTAAAATAAATCATTACAGCGTAATTTTACAAAACTATAAATTGTTCGCAATTAAGTTAACTGTTACTGGTGACATGTCCTAAATGATTAAAAAATGAATATTGATGTAAATATAAATTTATTCAAAATTTAGTAGATTCTGATACTAATAAACAGATTTTTTAATCAAGACTCTTGATTCAAGACCAAGACTGAATGTAACAAGACCAAGACTAAGGTGTTCAATACTAAGACAAGACCAAGACAAGACTTACTTGTTCAATACTTTTCGAGACCAATAACAAGACCAAGCCAGTCTTGGTTTTGGTCTCGACTTTCCGAAGCACTAGCTACGTTGTACAACAGTATTCCTCTGTCTATGAATTCTTTCCGTAAACATATTAAAACCATGTTTTGCACGTTCTAATTTCAAATTGTACCTGTATCGTGCGATTATAAATAAATCTGCATTTATTTAAAATTTCAATTCGGTTCTCCTAATAGCTAATATAATATATTATCTAATATGATTAAATTTTAAATTTATTTTGACGAACGAGTATTAATTCTTTTACTATCTTCTGATTGGCTGATTTCAAACGTCTAGAATGAGAGCAATGCCAGCCAGAAGACTTTCCGCTTTACATGGTCTCTTAATTTTTTCATTTGACCTTAAAGGAAACTGGTTAATAAAAAAAGATGTTCATCTCCTTAAAGGTATAGTGGGACGAGGCATAGGGGGTAGAGCTCAAGCTATTTCCGAGATGTCAATATTTATCTTTGAAAACAATCAAATCTTTGACTTCAATTTTTGTGAGATTCCAGCAAATTTTTGTCTTACGATCTCGCTGGGCAAGCGGACCATTTGAGTTTTGGAACGCTAGAACGCTGGGGCAACCAATTATTAAATTTAAAGACATAATAATACAGTAAATTTTTTGATATTTTTTATTAAATAAATGGTTATACAAAAACGTGGGTTTTTATATTTTTCAATATGGCGCCCTTAACATAGCTCGGATTTCTAAATGCATTTAGTATAAGGTCGATTTCAATAGCCCCCCCCAAGTAAATAAATTAATGATTTTATTACATGCATAATATGTGCTCGTTTTGTGCCAAATTGTGCCGCAATAAAAATATTTTGTGCTCATTCTGTTTACGAGATATTCAAAGTTGAGTTATAATTTTAAAAATTTTATTTCACAATTGTTTTGTGCTCGTTTTGTGCTGAATTGTGCCGCATAATAGAAATTTTGTGCTCCTTCTAGTAAGTATAGAAAGTGTCTCTTAATAGGAGGTGCCAGTGACATGGTCAGCCCCCACCATATATTTTCAAAACTTTCTCATCGCTATTATTTTGTGCTGGTTTTGTGCTAAATTGTGCTGTATAACAAAAATTTTGTGCTCCTCATATAAGGTTAAAAAAGCATATAAATATGAGCGGTCATTAACATGATAAGCCCACCTCAAGTAAATAGTTTCTAAATCATTTTTTTCTGTTTAACTGTGCTTGTTTTGTGCCGAATTGTGCAGCAATAAAAATATGTTGTGCTCAACTCGTGTACGAGATATTTAATGTTAAATTATGAGAGGGACGAATGACATAGTGTACATTGGCCACGCTATATTGAATATTGATATTTTGAGCAATCTTATATAATATGCAATTTATACTGTTTTGTGCCATATTGTAATAATTTTGTGCTGTATTTACAAGCTAGGAAATTTTGAATGAAAATTTGTGGGGCTGCAGAAAATGGTCAGCCCCGTAAGTTTAATATTTAAAAATTATTTTCATGGTGATAGTTTGTGCTCGTCTTGTGCTCAATTTTGTCCTTTTAACTAAAAGTTATGTGCTTTAATTGTTGTTCTATAATTTCAAATTAAATTTGAAATATGTGCCCCTCATAATATGCATTTGTAAATAGGTAAATATTATTAAAGTGCTTATTATGTGCTTAATTGTGCAATTTACCAAATATTTTTTACTGTGGTACTTTTTTTAAAGTTAGAGCTTAATAAGAGAAGACTGCAGAAATGATTTTAGCCCCTCAGGATTATTTTCAAGATAATCTTTGTTTGTGCTCGTTTTGGTGCTCAATTGTGCTGTATACTATTTTTAAGCTGTTTAGTTTGTTCTATAAATAAAAATAAACAATATTGGCACGATCGATTTTCTTCAAAAATTTCAAATTGTGAACGGTTAAAATAATTTCATCAAATTCATATTAGTCCAGGCGAACTAGCATCTATCGGCGACAAAATTCAAAGAGATTTTTTTCACAAGAATGTTGTAATTGACTTTCTAACTAACATACTAAAAGTCCCCATCGATTCGCCTTGTGCCAAGCCCACCATCTTGAATAAATGGTGGAACAAGACGACCTTTCTCCTGTTTTTTGCAATTACCTCGAAAATGAGTAATTTTAAGCAAAACTGCCAAATACCAAACGGAAAGAGCATAAAATTGCCTTCAAGATAGTCATTTTGTTTTAACGATATTCATACAGTTTTGAAAAAATTGTAAAAAATATTTTTATAACTCTAACATTCTAAGCCGTTTTGATAAAAATTTGAATTTTTCTCATATTACACCAAAACGATTGTAATTTATTAACGGATAATAATTTCGAATTGAGGATTTCAGTATACGATTCTAAACTTATTTTTTCATAATAATAATTAAAAATCTGACGTGGCCATCACACAACCTTCCGCCATATCTAGACTTTAAACAGAAATGTATACGTACAATCCGGTGTCCATTTAAAATATACAAATAAAAATCTAAAATATTCAAACACAAAAATTAGTATCACCTGAATCAAAAGATTCATTCACACGAAAACTCTTCTGTGTTGAAGCAATCCTCCGTTCAGTTACTACATTTAATAGCTTACTTATGACTTATATAGCGCTAGTATGCCAACTTGTCACCCGTCTCATCTGTCAATATTTTTTATGCAGAAACAAAAATCAACCGAACAAGGATTACAAGATTTCAACGTTTTATTTGATAAATTTATTTTTTAAATTTTACTGCAGTTCTTTAATGCTACCAGATAACGACAATTTTTTTATAACGTAAATTGCAAATAACTTTTCCTCTTATTCTTATTACAAATAAATACTATATTTGTTCAAATTTATAGAAATTTTTGACACTTAACCTTTTCAATCTTCAAAAAGTACCACTTCCGGTGAAGATATTTGTACCAAAATCTAATGAGCTCTTCCTATTCGTATACAATTGTAAAATACCAAATATCAAATTTTTTGAAAAATTCGTATTTGAGTTATGCAACATCCGGTATCGGCCCGGACCACACACATACACACACACGCACACACACACACACACACACACACACACACACACACACACACACACACACACACACACACACACACACACACACACACACACACACACACACACACACATACATACATACAGACATCATCGGGAAACTATCAAAAATGAGTTGTAAGGAACCTAATTCGTGCTCATCCACTAAAAACTCACTACCCGATTTTTTACATGATTCCAATACCTTCCTTTACAGGTAAGCGGAAGGTAAAAATTGGACATTTTAAGACGTGTTTAGGAAAAAACTCAAACTTATTTTCAAGATCACAAAAATATAATTGTCACGTCTTTAAAAATTTGTGTTTCATTTCTGTCCGGATTAAGATATCGACTTCCGGTCTCAGGCACACTAATTTTTTTACTATGCAAAATTATATAAAAATTTCAAGGGCCCTGATAAGTTTATTAATTAATTTAAAAAATTTATACAAGGGAAAATTAAGAAATTTTAGTATTTTTATTATTAAATATGATTAATCAATTAAGTAATTGAGATTTCCAGTTAATAGCATTGGATTTTTTTTTTCAATAAACCAAAATGATTTTTATACTTAAAAAGGTTTGATTCGTGTCGAATATTTATATTTTTCTTGGCGAGAGGTTAATAATATACTGGTGGCAAAAAAATGAAACACTTGGCATTCGTAAAAATTTCGACCATTTTCAAAGCGCCATAACTCGGCGTATTTTCAATCGATTTCGATGAATCTTTGCGGGCGAAAATTTTTTTTCAATTCGGTACACATCGCCAAAGTTGGACGTTTTATGGCCCAAAAACGTGTTTTTCTTGTTGATCATCCTAATCTGAGTTTACCCCCTTAACGTAGAGCCAGAATGTGATTTCCCCCGAAAGAATATAGTCCAGCGCCCGCAGTAAAATATTCACTTAATCTGGGGAAAAAATTGGAAGTGGATGAAATGTGGCATAGGGGTAGTATATTAGTAGGAGAATAGTTTAAAAATGAGTCCCGCCGCGAAAGCAGTGAAAATTCCAAGAAAATTCGAGTCAAAAAAATTTTCCAGACTTTTCCGGCTATATCTCGGAAAATAAGGGAAATTTAGAAAAATCACGACAGCTAAAGTAAAGAGCATTAAATTCTGAACAAAAAAGATAGCATGAGTTTTTATTTTAAAAAAACCATTTGGCCAATAAATGGCGGAGAATAAAAAAGTAAATTTTTATTCAGTTTAGCCGAGCAATTATAATGAGAAATTATATGGTTTATGATAAGGAATTGTGAAAAAAGATATTTTTACCTCCCGCTTACCTGTAAGGGAGGTATTGGAATCATGCAAAAAATCGGGTAGTGAGTTTTAAGTAGATGAGCACGAATTAGGCCGGTGTGTATGTTGGATTATTCAAATACGAATTACCCAAAAATTTTGATATTTGGTAATTTACATTTGTATATAAATTGGAAGAGCTCATTAAATTTTGGTACAAATATCTTCACCGGAAGTGATATTTCTTGAAGAGTAAAAAGTTTAATTGTCAAAAATTTCATTAAATTTTGATAAATATAGTGTTTAATAATTGTAATGAGAATAAGAGGAAAAGTTATTTGCAACTTACGTTATAAAAAAATTTTCTTCATCTTGTAGCATTAAAGAACTATAGTAAAATTTAAAAATTAAATTTTTAAGGTAAAACGTAAAACGGTAAATCTTATAATCCATGATCGGTTGATTTTTGTTTCTGCGTAAAAAATATTGACAGGTTACATACTAACGCCATATAAGTCATAAGTAAGATATTAAATGTTTTAGTAATTGAACGGCGGATAGTTTAAAAGCATATAAGATTCATTGACCTATATTATTTTGTCACTTTGGTCGACAATCTAGGCTTGACAAATTCTATAACATTAGAACAAGTAACGACCTACTATTCTGAAAAATACGTCATGATTTGCTCGGAGAGTACAAAAAGAAACACCTGCCCTTTAAAAACGAGAGATTAGAGAGCTACTCCACTATAAGGAAATGAAAGAGGATACATTAATCTTTAATTTTCAACCAACAAACTCTTTCTAAGTGGTCCTTTTACAGAATAATATGTAAAAGAAAAAAAAATGCCAAATTTCGCGCTATCTTCATAATTTTTTAAAATATCGAGAAAACTTCATCGTTTGGCCACAATGTAAAGCAGCTGTCCGAAACATGGGGATATTGTCAACATTTTCAAATTTTTTCAGAATATTTCGCGCATTTTTTAAATCCGTAACAGCATCCCGAATGTGGAGAAATCGTAATTTCTGAAATGCTCTCGAATTATCGAAATTTGAAAGTCTTCGTTTTTGAAAAGGGGGTAATTAGACGCAATTTTATTATGCACACTTCAAAGAGGACAATATGAACCTCAAATTCCTTCAAGGACAGCATCTAATATTAAACCATTCACAAGATATGAACGTTTTATCATCGTGTGCTCAAGAATCCATTTTCTTTTTCTGAAAAATACTATTTTTAATTTACTGGCTGCATATATCTCTATTCTAATACACGAGTTTTAAAGCTTAGGCATTTCCCTTCAAAACCCACTTTGGATTTTTTAAATCCGATCGGTACATCTCGAGTAATCTCACCGCTAACCTGAAAGTGATGCTTCAATATTTGAAATTTCGGGCGTTTGAAGCCACTAGATTTGAACAAAAAGGTGTTTTGTTCAAAAGCGTTTTACGCGGCAACTTCAGCATTTATGGAAAAATGTAAGGACCCTTCTTGTTCAGAATTTAATGCTCTTTACTTTACCTGTCGTGATTTTTCTAAATTTCCCTTATTTTCCGAGATATAGCCGGAAAAGTCTGGAAAATTTTTTTGACTCGAATTTTCTTGGAATTTTCACTGCTTTCGCGGCGGGACTCTTTTTTAACCTATTCTCCTACTAAAATACTACCCCTATGCCAAATTTCATCCACTTCCAAATTTTTTCCCAGGCTTAACCTATGAGCGCTGTACTAATAGTCTAATTTGGTTGAAAAGTCGCTGAGTTATGTGCGAAAAACCTAAAAATGCACTCTTTTTTTAAACACCCATAACTTTGTTCCAAATCATCGTAGGAACTTCGTTCTTTGAATCCTGTATAGGGAATTGAACAAATTTTTTTCAGCATCATATTTTTGTAACATTTCTTTATAAGATTTTGAAAGCCGGAAGTCAATATCTTAATCCAGACAAAAATTAAACACAAAATTTTAAAGAAGTAACTAAAATATAAATTTTGTGATTTTTACTTTAAACTGGCGTCTTATATGTCTGTTATTAAATTTGTCATACCAAAATATGTTAAGGATCGAATACTGAAATCCCGAATTCGTAATTTTTATCCGTTAATATATTACATGATTAAATCATGATTTCATGAAACCGGCTTAGATTGTTCGAATCTTCGAATTATAAAAATATTTATTTACGATTTTTTAAATAACTGTATGAATAACGTAACAACAAAAGGGACTATCGTGAAGGAAATTTCTTGCTCTTTCTGTTTGGTACTTGGCATTTTTGCGAAAAAATATCTATTTTCGAGATAATTGCATTTTCCTAAGATTCCGGACTTAGCACAATGCGGATCGATGGGGACTTTCATTATGTCAATTAGGAAGTCAATTACAACATTCCTATGAAAAAAAATTCCTTTGAATTTAGTCACCGAGCCCATACAAAAATTTTCTAATTCGCCTGGACTATAGGTATATACTAAAATTTTTACCAAATACCGGGATGTATGCGGCTTAAATCTTCAAATTCATCATCGAAAATATTGAGAGGTGACATTTATTAAATTTGTAATTAATTTAATAGTGTGTGTATGTAAAGGATGTACCTGTACATAAAATTGATTTAACAATTTTCTTAGTACTACAAGATGAAATTGTATGCTGACCAATTTAGTATATTTCTTTAAATAAGGTTATATTATTAATATTTTAAATTCAATGCAACACATGACACATGAAAATACTGATACTATGTCCTATTTTTAACTATCATACATAAATAATTATTAACTAACACCATTTTTATTTTAACTCCCGTGATTCATATTTAAAATTTTAGTTCTAAAATGGATTGAAATATAGCGCCATGGTACAGGTCATAGGTTTCATAATAAGTTTTTCAAAGAATAGTATATTAAAGAACAAGTTTTATAAGACATGATTTCGTACACGAGTTGAGCACAACATTTTTATTGCTGCACAATTCGGCACAAAACAAGCACAGTTAAACAGAAAAAAATGATTTAGAAACTATTTACTTGAGGTGGGCTTATCATGTTAATGACCGCTCATATTTATATGCTTTTTTAACCTTATATGAGAAGCACAAAATTTTTGTTATACAGCACAATTTAGCACAAAACCAGCACAAAATAATAGCAATGAGAAAGTTTTGAAAATATATGGTGGGGGCTGACCATGTCACTGGCACCTCCTATTAAGAGACACTTTCTATACTTACTAGAAGGAGCACAAAATTTCTATTATGCGGCACAATTCAGCACAAAACGAGCACAAAACAATTGTGAAATAAAATTTTTAAAATTATAACTTGGAGGGGCTCGCATGTCATTGGCCCCTCATAATTCAACTTTGAATATCTCGTAAACAGAATGAGCACAAAATATTTTTATTGCGGCACAATTTGGCACAAAACGAGCACATATTATGCATGTAATAAAATCATTAATTTATTTACTTGGGGGGCTATTGAAATTGACCTTTTAGTATAATCAATAGAAGAATATTGGTACCTACGTATCTACAAATATTTGCATCTTTTGTAACACCGGTAAAACTCAAGTGGCGCGAACAGTTTCTATAATAATATAATTATTATGTCAAAATTATAGCTTATTTTTGCAATAAATTGTTATTTTCACACAAATTTATCTCAAAATTTAATACTTTATATACTGGCGGAAAAAAAAAATGAAACACTTTGAAATTCGTGAAATTTCGACCATTTTCAAACCGCTATAACTCGGCGTATTTTCAATCGATTTCGATGAATCTTTGTGGACGAAAAACTTTGAAGTGTCTACTTTAAAGTCATGCCTGCGAATTTTAGCGCAATCCCTTCCGCCCCCCTCCAGCACCCCGGTGAAAAATAATAAATTTTAATTTTAAAAATGTCCAACTTTGACAATGTCTATGGACTTTAAAAATTTTTTTTGACTTGATCCATCAAAAGGGCACTAAAATTCACTCAATTCCCTGTGCAGGACTCAAAGAACGAAGTTCCTACGATCATTTGGAACAAAGTTATGAATTTTTTTTAAAAAAGGGCATTTTTTGGTTTTTTGCACATAACTCAGCGACTTTTCAACCAAATTAGACGATTCCTTCGGGGAAAAACCAAATTGTGGGTGTACTTTAAGGGGATAATCTCAGATTAGGGTGATCTTTTTTCGTACCCTTTAAAACCCGAACAAAAAAACACGTTTTTTCGCAAAAAAACGTCTAACTTTGGCGATGTGTACCGAGTTGGAAAAAAATTTGTCGGCTCGATCCACAGAAAAGGCATTGAAACTTGTTCAATTACCTGTGCTGGGCTCAAAAAACGAAGTTCCTAGGACGATTTGGCACAAAGTTATGTCCGTTTGAAAAAAAGTGCATTTTTTTATTTTTTGACTCATAAGTCGGAAGTTTTTCGACGAAATTGTTTGTTTTTTTCACGAATGAAATTTTCCTTCAAAATTTCTAATTTTTTAGACAATTTGAGTTGCACAAAATTTTCAATTTTTTTTTAAAATTTTCTCGATATTACAGGTTTGCTTATGCCCATGGCATGAAGCACGGTGCTCGATGTGGCATTTTGCTTCGTACAAAGCTGTCAAAAGGATGTTACACCGGTATAGCAAAATGCCATACGAAAATTTGTATATTGCTTATTGCTATGTTCACTTCGTACTTTGAAGGTTTTTGAAAATTATTTTTGACAGCTGAGAATTAAAATTCATCAATTCTTTGTGTTAATTAAATCAATAATTAGTTTATTAAAGGGTTATATTCTTATTATAATTACTACTAATTATTGATTTAATTAACACAAAGATTTGATGAATTTTAATTCTCAGCTGTCAAAAATAATTTTCAAAAACCTTCAAAGTACGAAGTGAACATAGCAATAAGCAATATACAAATTTTCGTATGGCATTTTGCTATACCGGTGTAACATCCTTTTGACAGCTTTGTACGAAGCAAAATGCCACATCGAGCACCGTGCTTCATGCCATGGGCATAAGCAAACCTGTAATATCGAGAAAATTTAAAAAAAAAATTGAAAATTTTGTGCAACTCAAATTGTCTAAAAAATTAGAAATTTTGAAGTAAAATTTCATTCGTGAAAAAAACAAACAATTTCGCCGAAAAACTTCCGACTTATGAGTCAAAAAATAAAAAAATGCACTTTTTTTCAAACGGCCATAACTTTGTGCCAAATCGTCCTAGGAACTTCGTTTTTTGAGCCCAGCACAGGTAATTGAACAAGTTTCAATGCCTTTTCTGTGGATCGAACCGACAAATTTTTTTCCAACTCGGTACACATCGCCAAAGTTAGACGTTTTTTTGCGAAAAAGCGTGTTTTTTTGTTCGGGTTTTAAAGGGTACGAAAAAAGATCACCCTAATCTGAGATTATCCCCTTAAAGTACACCCACAATTTGGTTTTTCCCCGAAAGAATCGTCTAATTTGGTTGAAAAGTCGCTGAGTTATGTGCAAAAAACCAAAAAATGCCCTTTTTTTAAAAAAATTCATAACTTTGTTCCAAATGATCGTAGGAACTTCGTTCTTTGAGTCCTGCACAGGGAATTGAGTGAATTTTAGTGCCCTTTTTATGGATCAAGTCAAAAAAAAATTTTAAAGTCCATAGACATCGTCAAAGTTGGACATTTTTAAAATTAAAATTTATTATTTTTCACCGGGGTGCTGGAGGGGGGCGGAAGGGGTTGCGCTAAAATTCGCAGGCATGACTTTAAAGTAGACACTTCAAAGTTTTTCGTCCACAAAGATTCATCGAAATCGATTGAAAATACGCCTAGTTATAGCGGTTTGAAAATGGTCGAAATTTCACGAATTTCAAAGTGTTTCATTTTTTTTTTCCGCCAGTGTATTAAAAAGTAGAAATAAGCATACTTTTGTATTGATTTAGTTAAAAAAATATTTTTGTTTAACAAATTATTGTCTTGAAACCCAATGGACTTTACTTATTTCTCCGATACAATCTTTAAATACTTATACTGTAAAATATGAACATAAATATAAACAATTGTAAAGGTACATTTACAACCAATTTAGACCCTGCGTAATTTTGACTTGAAGTGGAAATTGTAAGTTAGGCATACGTGAATCAACTACCGCATTTACAACCAAAATTTGAAGTCTGCGTACTTCGGACCCGAATTGCACTTCAACTCAATGTTTGCAAGCTGCTAGCTTTCACTTCAAGCGAGAGTGAATTCGCATGCAAATTGCGATTATGGGAGGCGCTGCAGTTTGTAAACAAAACAGATTTTGTATTTGACATATGGATTGTTTTCATCCACATCGTTTTCATCATTTCACCAGCATCTGTCTGTAGTTGCAGCTTGTTTTCAGTTTAATCAAAATCAGAATGGATGAAAAACTATTAAATATGATATTTCAATATATGCTGTTCTTTATGATAAGAGTAGCCCATCATATAAATCATTACTGAAGAAAGAAGCTGCTTGGGCCGAAATATCAAAAACATTAGAAATAACAAGTTGGATGTACCCAAATTCGCCTTTTTCTTCGTTTGCATTTATTTTGCCAAAGAAACAATTAAATCTGTATCATTCATTTTTTCTATACCAATGAATGTTATGAAAATAAAGTCGATGTTTTATATTTTTAAAATTTTCATACCAAACGTCAATTTGCGATATGACATACGTATTTTACCAAGAAAATACATTTTATTTACAACAGATGGCATGTCGTATTTTCACTTTACCAGCGAAGTGGTTGTAAATGATATAAATTTTAAGTCGGCACAATTTCCACTTCAAGTCAAAATTACGCAGAGTCTAAATTGGTTGTAAATGTACCTTTACAGTCTATTTTACAGGAAATGCAGAGTAGAAACACTAATATCTTTCTTACCATGTCCTCCACTGTGGGAAACCTCCTGAGATACGCCGTGATGCTCAGCAATGCAGAAACTTCTGCAAGGACAAAAGCAGCAACAGCAGCAAAGAACGACCATCCGTAGCGGTAGTCAAATAACGGTGCTGACAGTTGCACTACTGCTCCAGGTCCCGTCGTTGAAGACGCTGCTGCCATTGCCAGGGAACGCTTCCCGGACGTGGCTTCCACGAAAGTCTCGGACAGAACAGTTGCAAATACCACTAAACCACTTCCCAGCGAGAGACCTGTAAAGAATAATAAAATTAAGAACAAATTAAATGTGTAATAAATGGAGATGGGATTTTAGCAGGGTTGAAAAAAAACATGTTTTTTTCAATTTTAAACAAAACATTTGTTTTTTACTGTTTAAAACTGTTTTTTGGTTTAAAACATGTTTTTAACTCTGCACAAAAAAACATGTTTTAAACATCAAAAAAACATGTTTTAAACATCAAAAAAACATGTTTTAAACAGGGTAGCTGTTTTAACTAAATATTGTTTGCATCGAAAGATGTCGCCAATGGTACTTTTTGTGCGAAGACGTAGATTTACATCGCTCTAGCTGCGTAGATGGTCGGTGGTTGAATTTGTTTTGTTTTTGTTATGCGGAATGAATGGATTTCGGTATCATTTATTCACAATATACGTTAAGGGATAGTTAATAAGTTCATAGCATAGTCCAGTGCACATTAAGTGTAGTTGTATTTAATATTATGTAATTAATATTCTTTCTGACCTGTTCACACGAGGAAAGTTTTCACTAAAAAGTTTCTTGAAAGTAAAACAATTGCTAGGAGTTGTCATAAGAAAAAACTGCCAATGTCAATACCGTTCATACGGGCAATGTAATTATGTTTATTAAATATATTTAAGATCACTAATAATAATACATTATAAAAAATAATTCCCCTACGGTTTCTCCATGACCGGTATTGACAGTTTTTTTTTATTACAGCTCCTAGCATTTGTTTTACTTTGAAGAAACTTTTTAGTAAACACTTTCCTTGTGTGAACAGGAACAGGGCATTATGTTTATGAATAAAACAAATTCTCAAGCTACTTAAATAGGAAACACCCCTGGAAACAATGTTATTATAACTATAATAATAAACAAATCGGACATTAAATACATATATACTCACCGGCACGGAAAACGAGTCACTTATTTTTTTAAGAAAAAATGGTAATAACATTTACGTTGAAAACGAATGCCGAAATATTACTATTGCTATATGTTAACTAGACATTCTCAAAGCCGCGTCCATTACCAACTCTTATAAACATTAACAATTTATTTAAATATTCCTTTTATATGCACATCATACCGAAATCACGAAATTTATAAAATGTATAGTTATTGATTATACTGGTATTATTTCTTTTCAACATTTTTACCTTCCGCTTACCTGTAAAGGAAGGTATTGGAATCATGCTAAAATTCGGGTAGTGAGTTTTTAGTAGATGGGCACGAATTAGGGTCCTTACAATTCATTTTTGATAGTTTCACGATGATGTCTGTATGTGTGTGTGTGTGTGTGTGTGTGTGTGTATGTAATCAGGGCCGGATTTCTGTCAGTCGGATAACTCAAATACGAATTACCCAAAAATTTTGATATTTTGTATATTTGTATATAAATTGGAAGAACCCATTTTTGGTACAAATATCTTCACCGGAAGTGATATTTTTTGAAGATTGAAAAGATTAATTGTCAAAAATTTATATAAATTTGGATAAATATAGTATTTATTTGTAATAAGAATAAGAGGCAAAGTTATTTGCAACTTAGTTATAAAAAAATTGTCTTTATTTGGTAGCATCAAAGAACTGCAGTAAAATTAAAAATCTGACGTGGACACCACATGACTTCCTTGTACGCCTTGTTTGTTCATACTTTTCTTAATAACTAAAATGTAGAATAATATAAAAAATTCTTTTAACTTATTATACTAGTATACTCACAAATATATTTTAGTCATTTTATTTAAACTGCAGAAGAAGATATAAAGCATATTTTACTATTGTCTCTGTAATAAACATTTAAATTTTACGTAGTAACAAATGTTAATCGATCATGGACTACAAGATACAGAAATACTAAATTATAAATATATACTTTAATTATTCCTAAATGATACCAGTTACAAAAATATTTATAAAATACCGATTGTAGGTAATAATCATATAATCTTTCATTTAAAATAAAAAAAATTGTCTAAAATTAATTATTTATCAAAATATTTGAAAAAAGCAGGGCCGGTTTGTCCATTAGGCGGACTAGGCGTACTGCCTAGGGCGCCAAATTTTAGGGGGCGCAAAATCTCTAGGATATTTTGATATTTAAATAAATTATATTTCATTATTTTATCCTAACCTATTGAAAACAGGGTTGGCACGTTTAAAATATTTCGTTTTAAACAAATGTTTAAAACTTGTTTAAAACAAAGCAAGTTTTTAAAGCACGTTTTAAACATATATTTGAAACACGTTTTAAACATTTTTAATACTTTATCTACGTAACAAAACAAAGTTCATATTGCTAATAATAGTGTACCTATAACATATACTGTTTCTCACTATTGTTGTCACCCATAACCATAATAATAAGTATAGGTAGGGGAATCCCCAGCATATTTATCGCCATAGTGCGTAATGATGCATATTTCAGAACTCCTTGCTGATTAAAACATTGTTTTTTGTGTGTTTAAAACATGTTTTTTTTAAATCAGTAAAAAACACGTTTTAAACAAAAAAAAACAGTTTTAAACAAAAAACAGTTTTTTTTGTTTAAAATAAAAAAAAACATGTTTTTTGCCAACCCTGATTGAAAATCCAGAACAAAATTTTAAGGTGAATTTTTATTTTGCAATATTAGATACAACCATTAAATCTGTAGACGAAAGATTTAATGAATTAAAATCAATTAATTCTGTATTTGGCTTTCTCTACAATATCGACAAATTGCAAAATGCAACGTCAAAACAAATTTTGGATTATTGTTTGAAACTAGAGAAATTTTTACAACACGAAGAGTTGAAGGATATTGATGCAGAAGATTTGAGCAATGAACTTCAAGCTATATTGCAAGATGCGTTTCTAAAGATTTATCACCTCTAGACGTGCTTAATTTTATAGTTAAAAATCATTTAATCGAAAGCGTACCTACTATCTACATTGTTTCATTGCTCTAAGAATTTTGTTAATTCTTCCTGTTTCTGTAGCTAGTGGAGAGAGAAGTTTCTCGAAACTAAAATTAATAAAGCCGAAGACGTATATTCGATCTCCCATGCAGCAGGAACGACTTGTTGGTCTGTCACTAATATCAATAGAACAGGAAATTGCTCAAGCTGTTAATGTAACAGATTTAGTTGCAAATTTTGCGAAAACTAAAGCGCGTAAAATAAAATTTTAATTCTTCTTATTTTTATTGTTTTCTGCTTTATATCCATATTCTTATTTGTGATATTAAAGTATGTGTACGTACGAATTGCATGATTTATGTTTATCTTTTTAAATTATATATTTAATTTTCGCAAATATATTTTTTGTTTTATTTTTAACAACCATGAAGGGCGCAATTTAAAATTGGCCTAGGGCGCCAAAGTCTTTAGCGCCGGCCCTGGAAAAAAGTACTACTTCCGGTTTGTAGATTGAAACCAAAAATAGGAGGTGCACAACTAGATGCTATAACAGTCCTAAATACAAAATTTCAACTTTCTACGTCTAACCGTATTTGAGTTATGCGACATACATACGTCCGTACATACGTACGTACAGACGTCACGACGAAACTAGTCATAATGGATTCAGAAAAGGTCAAAACGGATATTTCCGTAAAAATCTGAGAACCGAAATTTTTCGCGATTACAATACTTCCTTATTACTCCGTACAAGGAAGTAAAAAAATCTGACGTGGGCACCACATGACTTCCTTGTACGCCTTGTGTGTTTATACTTTTCTTAATAACTAAAATGTAGAATAATATAAAAAATTCTTTTAACTTATTATACTAGTATACTCACAAATATATTTTAGTCATTTTATTTAAACTTCAGAAGAAGATATAAAGCTTATTTTACTCAGGCGGTCGACAGCTATATGGAATTTCATTTATGTGGTTTCATGTGCTGCCATCTATTGCTGCCCAAAATAAGTATTTAATAAAAATAATGATCAGAGTTGCTGAATAAATACAAAATAAAAAAAATACATAAAAATTGTACAACTGTCATCATTACTTACAAGGAGGATAACTAATTAGGAGAGTTCATTCTATATCCCCACCATGGTTGTTGATACTAGAGACATCTCTTAACATGGGCGAAACTATTTTTTCTCAGTAGATAAGTTAGATTTCTATAATACTGACAAAAAAAAGAACAATAGGAAGAGGAAGGCGGCAATTGTTTGACGTCTTTGTTGTGATCAAGTTGTGATATTAGTTTATTGTAACGTAACTGATTTGTAATTGTAATCAAAGATTATAATAATAACTATAACAATAAGTCTATTGTGTCTGCTTGTTCTGTGGATTGGTTTTACGCTACTTATTATTGCAAGACATTAAATAAGTTTAAAGGTAAAGTCAATAATACAAACGTATTTTTAAATTTTTTATAAATATACTATTATGTTTCCAGATGTCAGGTAGCAGAAGTTGTTGTGTTCCAACATGTTTTCAATGTCCAGATTTCCGAATCCAAAGAAAAATATGGAACAATTTGAGATTTGGATAAAAATTAGCAATCCACTTTTCTTTGAAATGCCTGCACAAAAAATTTACAATGGATTTCGTATTTGTTTAAGACATTTCGAAGAATTATGAACATTTCATTTAGTTTACTGCCTCAGATTAGGTACAATAAAAACATTTCTCGCAATATTATTAATTACATAAATTTAAATGTTTACTTTAATAATTTACACTGCGAAAATAATAACATTACGACGACGCTTGTAAAATTTACTGTAAAATTTTCTATTTATATTTGGTGCAAAAAAGTAAACAGATATCTGACAGGTCAAGACAAGCGTACTCGTGTTGCTTTGGATCCAATTCAAAAATTAGCGGTAAAGTGAACTTCGCAAGTAACACGTGAGTTTTTTTCATAATTACCATACACGATTGTTACATAACATACAAGTTTGTTATTGGAAGATTACTGAACCGTTAATTTGTTTCATCATATTTATTTACTGTCCCTTGCTTCTTCTTGCTTAGACTTAGGCTTAGTTTATATTTAGTAATTTTTCATTATATTAATTCATAATAATTTACTATTTATATCGATTTATATGTATCTAATAATAATAAATGTATCTTTTATAAATATCAGTATTTTGTAATAAGTAATTAATTTAAATTATTAAAATTTATTCTGATTTAAACATACTGTACCGTAGTGACGCCAAACGGCATGGGCGGAACTAAAATTGACATTAGCATGTAACGCGTTGCTTAGCATTGAGTGCTTACTCCTAATTAGGTATCCTCCTTGATTACTTATGTCATTTATGATTGAAAACTGAAAGTTGAAGTCGTTGAAGGTATTAATTACATCTATATTAATATTTTTCTGTGTTAAAAGTGTTAATTATTATCAACTACTGTTGCAATGGTTATTTTACGTTTACGAATTCAGTATAAAACGTCATGGAATTAGGAATAACGAATTTTTGAGGGCGAAGCGAAAAAAAAAACTGCCAGAAAAATCTCAATCGGTGGAATGTTAAGAATTACAAGATTCGTAATGATATCCCTTTCGCCAAACGACATTATTGAATACGCATTCTTTATACTTGTCACGAAAATTATAAAAATATTTTTTGAGCAAATACTAATTAAAATATTGTAGTATATTATTAAAATTAAATATAAAAATTAAATTAGAGAAAAAACTGTTTTACTCCTTGTTCTATATAAATTTATATAAACATTAAAAATAAAAAATAATTTATTGTAATTTTTTTGAAATTAGTTCATTCGGGCAACAAGAGATGGCGCCAGGAACAATTACATATGTCGCAGATAGCTGGATCTGTCGCTTCTTCTTTGTGTCTCTTGTTCTGTGATTTTACTATTGTCACTGTCATGTCATAATCATTTAAATTTTACGTAGTAACAAATGTTAAACGATCAGTGAGTACAAGATACCGAAATACTAAATTATAAGTATATACTATAATTATTCTTAAATGATAGAAGATACAGAAAAAATTATAAAATACCGATTGTAGATAATAATTACATAATCTTTCATATAAAATAAAAAAAAATTGTCTAAAATTTATTATTTATCAAAATATTTTTAAAAAGTACTACTTTCGGTTTATAGATTGAAACCAAAAATAGGAGGTGCACAACTAGATGCTATAACAGTCCTAAATACAAAATTTCAGCTTTTTACGTCTAACCGTATTTGAGTTATGCGACATACATACGTCCGTACATACGTACGTACAGACGTCACGACGAAACTAGTCATAATGGATTCAGAAAAGGTCAAAACGGATATTTCCATCAAAATCTGAAAACCGAAATTTTTCGGGATTACAATACTTCCTTATTACTCCGTACAAGGAAGTAAAAATGTATTTATCAAATAAAACGTTGAAATCTTGTAATCCATGTTCGACTGAATTTTGTTTCTGTGTAAAAAATATTGACAGGTGAGATGGGTGACAAGTTGACATATACTAGTGCTATATGTCATAAGTATTAAGATATTTTTTAATGTCACCATATGGATGTGTAAAAGTGTGACGACCAATTGAGAAACTTGTGCAGTCAGCAATACTGTAAGATTCCTGGGAGGATCAGTAATGGTGTGAACTGGGATATCAGTGGAGTTGCGGATAGATCTATACTATATGTTAACATCAATCGTATGATGTGTCCAGCGCGGAGTACAGATCTGAATCCAATATAATTTGGGTGGTATATGCTCGATATTATGCCCACAATTTTTTCTTTTGATAATAAACAATTAGTAAATATTCAAAACATGAATTTCATAATACGAAATGCTTGACCATAATACCCTTTAATAAAATATATCATAGTTATATAAAATATAATCTTCTTCGTCTATGATCTCTTATGTTATTAGGCGTCGAGATTTTTCCAAATAGATTTCTATGCTGTTCTGTCCAGTGCTTGTTCTTTTGCTTCTTTCCAGCTTATGCCTTCCTTTTCTAGTTTTTCTCTAATACTTTTTTACCAGTTTCTCCTAGGGCTTCCTACGTTCTTCTTTCCTGGCTTTTGTGTTTCATACACAGTTTTGGGGATTTTGTTTTCCCCCATACGGGTAAGGTGTCCAAACCATATCATTTGGAATTGCGTTACGTAGTGGTTTAGAGATGCAGTTTGAAGACTGTCTCTTATGGTTTGATTTCTTATTCTGGTCAATCTGTGCAACTATTCCGAAATACTTCAATTCTAGTGTTTGTAGCTTATTTGCGTGTCCTTGTGTTAGGTACCATGACTTGCTGCTATGTGTCACCGTTGGCACCTAAATTTTTCAGTACACTGCCATTTTAGTATTTTGTGTGACTTCCTTCTTGTCTAATAAACTATCTTTGATTGCATAAAATAGATTTGATCCCTCAGTTATTCTAGTGTTAATTGTTGAGTCGAGTCTATCATTCTCTTGGATACAGGACCCTAAATATTTGAATGATTGGACTTGTTATATCTCGTTACCTTCTATTTATATTTTGTGCTTTTCTTGGTTTCTGGCACGGTTAAAGAATAATTAGGTTTACCGACTGGCTATGTTTTTCATTGACAACCCCGGTCAGAAGTTGTAACAAGTTTATAGGTGTTTCTAGGTGTCTCTGCTGGTCAGGAGCTGCCCGATTCGATGCTCAAATATTTGCGTGGGAACTTTCTGTCACTTAATACAATTTTTGATATTAAATAATTTGTGCTTTATTTAGTATTATAAAAATATATGTGAAATATAAAGTACATTTAAGGTTAAAAAAACGAATCAGGTAAATATTGCTGTGAAACAACTCAAAGCGTTCAAGAAAAACTATCAATTTAATTATAGGTTATTTTTATTTTAGTAAAAATGAGTATAAATCGGCATTGTTTTATACCAAATTGTACTTCGAGATATAAAACAAATAAAGAGAAAGTCTCATATTTAAAGCTCCAAATTATCCCGAAATGATACAGCGCTGAATACGAGCCATACCGCGCAAAGATCGTCTAGCAGGTCCAGCAGAGACTCAGTACTTATGTGCGAAACATTCTCAGGAAGATGATACCCATACAACATAAATAAGTCGTTAAGACGTCTTTATAATGCCCATGTCTTTAAAACGTCTGATCCAAATGTAATCACAAAGACGTCACATACGTGTCTTATGTCCTCCATTCTGGATGTTTAAAAGATGTTATTATCTTCCATGCAAATGACGTCTATTTAATATCTTTTCGACAATCAAATGTTGTCCTTTTTAAAAAAATTATGACCAATATAAGAGGTATCAGTTTTCATAATTGGCGTATAGTTATATTTTTAATTATCTTGTGCTTTAGAAAAATCAGTCCACAAAGAAGGACTTCAATTACAATAATGATCTAGATTATATTACTTTAGTTTCTTCATATGTGGACGGGTTTTTTGTCGAAGGCTTTGAAGATAATGTTTTGGCACGCGGAAAATTTCTACACTAGCAAAAGCAGTTCCGATTAATTTCGAAAAAACGTGATTCACTTTTGTGTGAACACTGTGATCTGCAAAGTCTTGCAAGAAGATTTCATACCAATCCATATTTAAAGAAATAATTAGAGATCATTGTAGCCAGCATGTGTGGACGATTTTATCTAAAATATAGGATAATAAACATTATCACTATACGTTAATTCTGAAAAGGATAATAATAATGATACATCTCGTGTAAAACCAACTTTGTCACAATCAGAAGAATCTACATTACCACATTAATGAAAATAGGTACCTCATCTTCATAACACCATTATCAATTAACAAATTCATAAAAGTACGCAAACATGATTCCGTAAGTGCGAATTTTGATAGTTTATTAACAAATATCATGTAAATAATGCAAATCAACTACAAATTTAAATAATAAAACAGGTTAACCTAACTTTTTTTCTTTCAAATAGCAATCATGTCAAATCTATTTGCTATTGAAACAACTTTCCTGCTTCACACTGTAAAATATACTTATAAAATTATTTCTAAACTCATTTGCTCTGATTATTTAATATCTATATACCGAAAAACAGCTAAATTATCCGTTCCCGCCAAAACTTCCAAGTCATTTTGAACTAATAAGATAAATAACACAGTATTTTGTGCCCAAATATTTACATAGAATAACATATACCAATCTTAGATACTAAACTGATATGTGTTTTTCGCAATATATCCTATATTTTTAAAAATAATAGTTATTTAATGTGAGATGAGCACGTCTTGACTTTGACAGTTATCAGACTAGCTGAATTTTAATGACGTCACATGACCGTGCTTATGGCATCCGACGATACTACTAGAGACACCTAGCGGTCATTACACATTCTGACCGCTAGAAAAGATCATGTCGGCAAACCTAATTATTCTTTAACCCTGGTTTCTGGTTACAATCATTGTTTTCGTTTTGTGTATATTTATGTTCATTCTCCTTTTTTTGCTTCTGTGAACCAAATATTTATATTGTGTGTAGTTTGCTGGGGTGACAACATCATCTGCGAATGCCATATGCGACATTCTAGTTTCTTGTAATTTCCTAAAGTGTAAGTGAAACTTGTTTGTTTTTTGTTGGCACTTCCTCATTTTTTCATCCATAACTACACTGCTCAAAACAATTAAAGGGTCAATTTTTTTAAATAACTTTTTTCTCAAACGTAGAATTAATACGAAAATTTATTTAAATATACCTGAAACCTTTATTTAAACAATTTTAAATTTAAATTTCAATTAATACGTAACACTGAACAGAATCAGTCAAAAAGTAAAAACTGCGAAAAATGGAATGTAAAAATTGAAAATTTAGTAAATTTTTGTTATATTTATTTCTTATTTACAACTTTAATAACGTGTATTACCATCGTTAGCATGAAATACAGCTAGGCAGCGATGTGACATGCTGCGGATAAGTTTGCGTTTGTTTTCTTGTGGAATATGTAGCAATTCCTCCACTAGAAAATCTTCCAGTTCCTGTATTGTCAAAAGCGGGTTAACTGAACTTCTTATGCGTTGTCCAAGTTGGTTCCATAGGTGTTCAATTGAATTGAGGTCGGGTCTATATACCGGCCATCCCATTTTTTCAATATTGTTGTCCATAAGGTACTGTGTGACTCGTCTAGCGGAATGCGCGCGGGCTCCATCTTGCATTAAGAGTACGTTTCGAAAGTAACATCGGGAAGATGCAGCGAGAATTTAGTGAACTAAAATGAAATTTAGTACCGGCATAAACGGTAGATCGCAGCACATTCAAAATCGCAACTACTTGACTACAGAGGTGCTACTATACGAAATTCAAATATTTACTGTAAAAATATAAATAGAAATTTAAAGATTTATAAAACGAATAAAATCACATGGCTTTTGATTCCAAATTATATTTTTATAAAAAATAGTAGTTTGATATTGTGTTATATTTGTGCTTCGGGCTCGGATTTATATGCAAAAAAAATCAAAAGTACCTATGTGAATTACATATGTACAAAAATATCCAATTATATGCACCAATTTGAACAATATACCTATGCACCAATTTAGAAAATATATGCAAAAAAATATTTTTCAAATTCGTTTGAACAGAAAGAAATTTATTCTGAGTGTAAAACAATAATTTAATTTCCGGAAATATTACATTGTACACTGCAAAAACAGTTTATTATTAGATGTTTTTCAAAATTATCTACCAGACATCTACCTAAGTTAAAAAAAAAAGATGTCCTGACGTTAACATAAAGAGGGCACAAAATACTAAAAATGTTTTATATACAAAATATGTGATATTTCTTATTTCATTAGTATAAAAATTAAAATATTGAACTAGTGCACAACAATGTAAATAACATAAAGTGTTACATTGTTGTTGCATTTCGAGGACCCTTCAAATAAACTCGTTTTCTGTGTAACTCCCCGGTACTTGAGTACTGGACCCATGGACTGGGGCTTATTCTTATTCTTACTACCGTCTACTACCTAAAATACAGCATAAAATGTAATAACGTAGCGAGTGTTTTGTGGCCAGTACAAGAATGGTAAAATTTTATTTCAAGAATGGATCTACAGATGTGCCTTTTTAAATTTTTTAAAATTAATTTGTATCATGAAATATAACCGTGTAAAGTTTGCATAAAATAGGATTTTTTTTTGAATTTTTATATTCATGTACAATTTTTTAATCAAAATTTTAAAAAGGCACATCTGTAGATCCATTCTTTCTCTATTAAATTCTGGCTGAAATAAAATTTTATCATTCTTGTATTGGCCACAAAACACTCGATATTGTGCTAGATTTTAGGTAGTAGACGGGCTTCTTAATCGTTTATTTCAAACATTCAAAAAAAATTGTTAATTAACAAATGCATTTTTAATAAGCAATAAAATGTTTTTTTTAAAAGAAACGATTTTGCTCTTAAAAATCATACTAATATTTATTGCTGATTGAAATCCCAAAAAAATTTCAATTATCTTATAAACAATCCATTTGTTTATAACAATTATTTAAATAATTAGAGTTTAAAATTATTAAAAATCATATTTATGTGACTTTAAATAATAAGAATACGAACAAATTGGCATATTTAAAAAGTAAATAATTTTCATTGCTTAATTTGCATTTTTCATTTTTTCACTTCTTAGATTGTTAATAACAAAGTGGAAAATTAACATTTTTTAAATTTTCAAACGAGGCTTCTAAAACCTTTCAAAAATAGCTCCAAGAAGTGAAAAAAATTTGAGGTTTTTAGTTTAACAATTAGCAGGGTTTTTATGTAAATTGAAAGCTTGTAAAAATTTGTTAATTAACAAAAACATATCTAATAAAATAATTGCGGGAAAAAATTTTTTCAGTGGATTTTCGTTTATTCAAATGTCTAAAAATTATTTTTATTGTTCAAGTGTCCGTACCGGTCGACGCGGGCGGAGCGCGCTTCACCCGCTTTTAGCGCTATTTTCGCCTCTAAATTAAAGTTATAAATATTGGTGGTAGGAGAGGTACATCTTTTTTTAGAAAATTTTCTGCTCTTTAAGGATCATTTTCGGACTCTACTGACTCTAATTCACCAAAATGACACTTGTTTACTAGACACCTATGTAAATACCTACATATAAAAAAATTATTTGTTTCTTAAATTATACTGCACGTTTATTTATATTCCAATACTCAAAAATATTGTATAATGATAATGTAATGCAATGCATGTGATGCGAGCCGGCTACGAGCACAGCCGCCAACATCCTAAAAATTAAAATCTCAAAATCACTCAACGTAGTCGTTGTCGCTAGCCCGGTATACTTGTTCACTCAACACAATATCTGAATCCCCTCACACCACCAATCCCTCGAATATTGCATGCACACAAACTTGTTCTACCACAGCGCTTAGAAAAATCGGCGGCCAAGGGCTGAACTATTTGGGTCTATTTTGAGCATCAAACACAGAAATTTCTTATTTCCAGAAAAATGATATCTAGTATAATGACTAGTTTTTATCAAATTATTTGTTTAAATACTTAACATTTCGAAAATTATTCGGCTTTATACTGTTCAATTAAATACCAAAAGTAGTCATTTTACTAGATATTATCTTAATTAATACAAATATATAAAAAATATCATATAAAATTTGTTAGTTTTTTAAGGTGGTTTCAGCGTGTCTCCGTGTCCATGTAAAATTAACGAAATTTTCAGAATATATAACCAAAGTACTAATATATTTATCTTAAAAATTTCAAGCAGATTGACCATGTAGATTCCGAGATAATTGATATCAAAGTTATTGACTTTTACACTGCTAGGATATGTTGACCCAGCAAAAACATCTTAATTTCTGAAAATACATATTGTTCCCTCCATGTAGGTTGTATGAAAAACATTTTCTAAGGTAGATTAAACTATTCAAAAATCAAATTAAAAAAATTGCAATTTTTCACCACATGGTTATTGTGTAATAAATCATTGAACATATGACATACTTGAGTTCTTGTATATTTCCCGAAAAACTTGGCAACGTTGCACTTGCAAAAATCTCCCTGTTCTAACTTAGATACTTTGAACTTGAAGCAAAATAATCTAAACAAACTGTTATTTTGTAGATAATATTAAATTTAATACTGAATCTTAATTAATAATGATAAATAATCAAATAGTACAAATAACGCTCATTCATAGTCGACATCTTACCAAAAAAATAACTTAACCTAAACGTCAAATGTCAAATCTGACGTAGTAATAGTAGTACCACGTTGAAAAACACAGTGCTGCGTTGCCACGATTATCATCTAACTACGCATGATAGAAACCGTTCATAAAATTAATATTTCTCTAAAAAATCATATTCTAAAATATAAAATTAAAATAAATAACCTATATGAACACAGTTCTGTGTCAACTTATATAATATATAATGAATTTTCTAAATAAAATTTTTTATGCGGAAAGTTGGTATTGGAGTCAAATGAATGACTTTATTCCACTTTAATTTAATGTTTTAGGTTTTATTTAATAATATATATTTCTTTTAAATGGAAAAAAATCTGTTACGGTATTCTTCCAACCCTTGAAATATTTTTATACGGCAGTATTATATGTATTTAAGTTCATTTTTCAATTTTTCATGAAGACTGTCAATTGATTTAAAAGTATCGCTGCAACCACCTTAATGCATCTGGAATTAAATCTGTGATACATCAAAACGCACTCTTAAGACAAAATTTCCACGTTTGTTTGTCGCTAAAGGAGCAAGCAATTGGACATGAACATTTAGAACATCATCTACATAGTGCCGTGCAGTCAAAGTATCGTTTCGAATGATGACAAGTTCGATTTTGTTAATGTAAAACAGAAATGAACTTGTAATAATCAGTTAGTAAACATCTTAATAAAGAAAATAAATACTATTTAAAAATTAACTAAGTAACAAATTTATTGTGTCACTTCCGGTTTCACTGGAAATGGGTACAACTTTTAATCTAGCATCACGATACACATAGACACGGTATGCTCACGCACATGTTAGCTCTGTCTGTGACGTCACGTTCGAAGCATATATTCGAACTCGTAATATTGTTTGTATGTATATTAGACCATTTAGGTCAATTTATTCTAAATTTGAGACATATAGGTGTTGTAATTATAATAAACAATTTCTATGATCATATTTTAATATGCCTTATACAGTTTTCTCAATGTAATAGTACAAAATAAAGACAATATTCTGTGTTAACTGTTCACAATTCAAAAATAACTTAATTAAATGTAAGTTATACAATATTAAAATTTGAAATCTGTGGTTGAGAACACTAAGGGCGGATGTCACAATATTATAGTTTTGCAGGAGAAGCGAAAAACTTAAATTTTACTCACTTATTCTATTGTATCTTAATAACGGTTTAGAATAAAACACTTATTTTTTTTAGTAAACTTATAGTACAGGCTGTAACAGCGAAACCAACCAACGCCTATATTTTCTTTATTATTATAGTTATAAAAAAAATGTTTAATAGCATAGTTGTAGGAGAGTAAGGGGAACATCTGATTAAAGAATAAAATATTTTTAAACCAGTGGTTCTCAACACAAAGTTATATTTTTTCAAGTGGGAATATACCTATTTTTTAGACCTATTCGGTAGAGTATTTTTTTCTGAATTCAACCATGTATTCGTTTTATATCCTTATATAATGAAAATATTGAAAAAAATTCAATTGAAATTTTAATTAATTTTTACCTTTTAATATTAATGTGCAGTATTCTTTAAACATACAGTACCTATATTATTATTTCTAATTTAGTCTTCAGTGTGAAAAAATTATTTTTTTTGACTTACGGCTTTTGAGAATTATGTTATAGTTACGAAGTACGGACATCAGCCCATTACAATTATAATTATATTCAAAATAAAATGTAATTATTAGGTAAGAAATTATTTTCTTAAGCACAAAATAATAACCCATTAATTTTATAATGCTTCTGAAAACAGGAGAAAGTAGAAACATATTGAAACAAAATAAATTTTAAATTAAATTCTTTTTTAAAAGTAATTTTTTCCACGTAAATCATGATAGAAAATAAAAATTCAACCTTCTAAAATGAATAAAACAAAATTCTTTTATGAACTTACATAATTATGGATTGTTTAATCACTATCATCACTATCATGATTAAGATGCGATGTGTTTGAATTATGCGGTAAATTTTTGAAATAATCCCAACAACTTTCTGGTATCCAAGGCAATAGTTCCATTAAATTATTATATTTAGCATCAATAATTGGTCTTTGAACATTAGATACTATGGGCAATTTATTAGAAAATACTACAAGTTTACGTGTAGGTAGGTATAGAGTACCTAAATAGACTTAAGTATCGTTTACATAAGACTTATTGTAACGGTAGTGCAGCGGTCTTGCAGTTGCACAGGGTTTGGCTAACGCAAAGCAATGGAAGCGTTCACACCCAACAAACACAGTGTTGACATATACGTAACTATTATGTAATATTTAGAGAACATCGTTGACGAACCTAAATATTGCATAAATGATGCATAAAATTGCCATATGGATGACACATTTTGAAACCATATCTCCATGACATAACATTATAGACATAAAACCAATATATATATATATATATATATATATATATGTGGCAGGTACGTAACAGATACGGATCAGTTATCGCATGGCATATTTTACATACTCGCCACATGGCACTGCCATATGAATGTAAAATTTTGTAACCATATCTCCATGACATAACTTTACAGACATGAAACCAACATTTATATGGCAGGCACGTAATAGTTAATGGATCAGAAGTCACATGGCATTAGAACTTATATCTTACATACTTGCCACATGGCACTGCCATCTGATTATAACTTTTTGTAGCCATATCTCCATGACATCACTTTACAGACATGAATAATAATTTGAAAAATGAGAGAAATTAGAATAAATAATCTCATATTTACTGACAGTTCATAGTAAGATGGAAATGGAAACGAATCACCTGTTCAATGTACATCCAATCCAACATTCAATGAATACTTTCATCTCATTGGTCAACATACTAAGATTTCTTTAGATTCATTTTTGCCTTCATTTAAACAAATTTTATTTTGAAGCAAATTATTTACAAACCACAAATAATAACTGACACCTGAGAAAATATACCATTTTACAAAATTTTAAAATAATAATTTGTATTTAAATAAAATAAGCTCAAATGGTCTGTTCACACTAGGAAAGATTTACGTAAAAAGTTTCATGCAAGTAAAACAAGTGCTAGGAGCATTATAAAAGAAACTGTTAATACCGGTTATATTTTATAGAAACTAATAATTATTTCTATAAAATATATTAAAGGTAGTGATCTTTAATATAATAAATAGAAAAAAGAAACATATTAAGAAAAACTTTCCACGTGTGAACTAGGCTTAAGAAATCTATCTTATCGATCAAGAGATAACCTCACTTTGTCACTTTCTGTTGACAGATGCTTGGAGTTCTAGCTTGGCATGTCTGCGTATTTCGTACTTAAAGCATTCTATTTTAGTTTATTTGTTTTACTGGATGCACTAAATTAACCATTAATATTATGCAAGCTGAGAAATGTAGATTTCTTTAAATGGATTGTAGTACTTATGTTAATATTTGTGTATTCAGTTTCGTTATAAAATGATATATTACTCCGCCTAATTGTTCATTATTATTTTTTTAGGTATGAATCACATTTTAAGAGATAACTAGTTTATTGAAAATATATATATATATATATATATATAGTCAGTAACCCCTTTTTATACCTTTCGGTGTAAGGGGGCCGGGCACACCGAGCCGCAGTGGGTATTACTTTTGTCACGATGGTCACCCATCCAAGTTTTAACCGCTGTGAAGCGTGCTTGACTATATCAATCACAACGCTGTCACGTTACCACACTGCCGTACTGCCGAAAATATAATCAACTTTAATTCAGTAGCTGTGAATATGAAACTAGATTATTATATACACATCCAAAATATGTATGAGTTTGACACCAACAAACAACTAAGTAATTCGATTCTATGAAATATCAAAATACCTTCACATCCATAGCCATTAGCCACTACAACAAAAAAGAATGTATTTAAATAGAAGTTTTTGTTCGCATAAGCATTTGTCTTTTTGAAATGTATACTTCTTGTGCTATGGATTTTGTTTCAGCACTCTGGGCTCGTTAAAATCATATTATTCACAATATTATTAAAAGTATTAGTTTTAAATTATTAAGTATTATTTACACTACTATACTGTACACTTTAAATTGATATTTCATATAAACTATACGATATGTCAGATTAGCCGAGAGGTTTGCAGCATATAGAAACATCGTCCCGAATGTCCAGGTCCATGGTTCAAATCCAGCACGATCCAGCAAATATCAAATTAACATTTGTATCTCTCTCCGGTTCTATGGATTATCGATGGATTCAACTTTTAGTTATAAAATGTTGCTTAAACATGTGTTTTTTAATATAAATAAAATAATTTTGCTACATTTTATACAGTACGTAATACAGAAATGTATCTGCCATTTCTATATGCCATATGGCGGTAACCTGCCGTGGCCATATAGCAGTACCGTTGTCTTTCAAACGTAACTCCCATGTGGCATACATGGTGAGAATGGCTGACATAGGAAAGCGCATGCAAGCTCCATATATGTTGCATGCCATATGGCAGTAGACATGAATGGTGTACGTGTTTTATGTATGCCACATCATAGTTATCTAACTGTGTTTGCTGGGCAATGACTTAACGCGTTGGTAGTGTAGGTGCAATGTGTTGCTATAGTTTGTAAACTCCAAACATTTACAACGCACAAGCACCGCACCGCCAAGCAACAGCCAATCAAAATTTAATGTGGAATTTAAAGGTGGCGAAAAAATTTGCATTATGTCATTGTCATTGACTTCGTATTTACCTATTTTTATAGATAAATATGAGTTTAGACAGTAAATTTGCTGAATTGTTGGTACAATATCCAGCAATTTGGAACAAAAAATGCTCATTGTACTGAGAAAATATAAAATACGAAAGTAAAATTCTTGCATTCAAGTTTAAATTTACAGGTAATAATTATTATTTCTTGTTCTAACAATTTTATCATAAGTAATACAGAGTGATCAAAACAATCTGATAGTCACGTGACCCGCAATTTTCCTAAATGACATCAAAATTTGATTTCAAAGAAGAAAAGTTTGATATCCAAGTTCATGGGCGTGCGAATTAGGATAATAATTATTTTATTTTAGTAAGTATTTAAGTACCCCTGATCGAATATATGCTTCGATAATAAACTTATAGTGTTCGCCTGTTAAAACCATTTCGGGTGGTAAACTTAATATAAACACATTTACAACTTACAAATAAAATGACATTTTGACATGAAAATACATGCCACTGGATTGACAGCTAATGCTAATAATTTTTTCCGTGAAGTAAAAATTGAGCACTACCCAGGTCACTTGATTATCACTTGGTTTTGATCACACTGTATAATAAGAGCCATAAATTTATCGGTAAAATTTACGAATAGTTGTTGCGTAGAAACGGACAAACGAGTGTCAAAATTGACAGCTTCGCTGTCGTGATTTAAGAGTCAATTTTGACCCGAGTTGTCGTTTCTACGCAGGAATTATGAGTAAATTTTAGCAATTAAATTTATGACTCGAATTATATTTGCTTGATTATTTCACGAACGATAATTATAATTAAATTGATTCCAAATGGACATTCTTGTTCTCTTAGTATTCCCCGGAATACTTTTATTAATATTGATATTAATTTCTTCAATAGAAATATCTCCAAATCTCATTTTTAATGAATATCTTCTCTGTATATTACTTTATTTTTGACGTTTGCAACATTAAAAACATTTAATAAACAAAATGTAACCATAGTTACCCTACTGTGGTTTTATCAAATTTTATCGCTGAAAAACTGCCCTATTCGAAAAAGTTATGCATTCTTATTGGCCAGAAATGACGTGTGTAAAATAATCAAATTAAATCTTAAAGGCATTGGCAACTTATCCAAGCATATTAAACTTATTCCAGCAAACGATAGAATATTCAATTCTAAGCATATTAGTTTTTGTCCGAGGCGTTTATGCTCTATAGTTCGAAAGTTACAAGCATTTTAAATTTTGATTTGAAGTTTTGCGTGACGTCATACATGACCACCGCGCACGGCACACTACGCGCCACTACGCACATTGTTTATTGTTCCTGTCACTGTGTCACTTGTATTACTGACAGATAATTTAATAAGATGTTAGATGATTCATTGTAGCATTAAAGGTTGTGCTAACCATTCAGGTAAATCCTAATATACATTTTTAAAATATGATACCAGAGAATAAATATCAGAACAGAATTTATATATAATGTGGCTTATTAAATTCAAGGCGACAATTTCTAAACAAAAAAAATCTGTTGTGGCCAGCACACGACCTCTCGCCTTAACACTGTAATTTATGTGAATTTGGTTTTAGTTAGGCTTTCTTAAATTATAATTTTGCAATAAATTTACAAACTTTTTAAAAATAATTTTATAGTTCTTAGTTCTTAATTAGCTCTTTATAGATAAAAATTTAACTTTATTATTACCTTATTACATTATGTTCAGTTAATAATATTTACATTTCTTTTAAAATGGTGCCACAAACATTTCAGAAATTGTGCATACCTACGTCTGTTCATCTGTCACATTGACATATTCATTTTTGTTTTTAATTTTTTCCTATATTGTGATTTACAAATCGTGGTAGGTAAAATTATATATCTTTGAAAAATAATTTTCCTTTATTGGTAAGAGATATAGACAAGATGTTACATAAATATTGTAAGATATAATTTGTTCTTTGAAATGTCGTATGACAAATTGTAATTATCGCAGAATTTTCTATATTTTTTGCAAAAAATGTTAAAATGCTTCAAGAAAATACCATTTCCGGTTGACAGATTTTTACCAAAATCTAATCAGCTCTTCATTAACATGTACAAATATATAATGCAAAATATTAGAATTTTATGTTCAATAGAATTTGAGATAATGAATAAGAACGAAAGAGCATAGTAGGCACACATACAGACTTTCATACACACACACACACACAGACATCATCGTGAAAATAGTCAAAATTGGTTTTAAAGGTGCTTATTGACAAAAATCTCGACATCGAATTTTTTCACGATCCCTATACCTCTCTAGGCGAGAGGTAATAGCGTTGTGTTCTGTATATTTTTTATATTGCTACTAAAATATCTTTATTTAATATAACAAAATAACACTTTGAATCGATGAATGATTTGTTATACATTCTGGAGATCCATTCACATATTGACACTTGAATGGTTGCAGGGGTTGCAGGTTGCAGCAATAAATTTTGTTATCGTTTTGCATTAGAATACACAATCCACAAGTACACTAATAATTTATATTCCTGAGTCTTTCCTCAAATATAATATTTTTTATCATTTGGTCGCGGATTTTTATCGCAATACTCTGTTTCATACATCTTTATCTCACATCTTTGACATTTGTGACATTAACATGAAACAAAGGTAGATACATGCATGGTAAGTTGATATTGAATTAAACGCTGATTATGTGACGTCATACATGACCACGACAAAAATTCACGCGCTTATAGCGGCAGAACCCGACCACTTTCAGACTTGTGATTAATATATTGTTGTAATCATAATAAATACTAGAGATAAATGAAATAAAAAAAATTTGACATTTCATAAGTTGCCAATGCCTTTAAAATATTTTTAGGACAGCAATTTTAATTTATATCAGTGAGTATAAAGGTTATAGAGAAATAATGTATATGGGATTTCTGTAATAGAATATGGCGGAATTTTATGCGAAATTATGCATCAGGACATGCTGCCACCTATTCGTGTAAGCTATAACTGAACGGGTGGTTTTGGTCTGCGCTAATGTCTGCAGCGTGGGATGTGCAGTGTTGTCAAATAATAATTTAACACAGCGGACGGGCAACAGAAGATTGCTATTGCTACTACTTGCTACTCACACACAATCTTTCCGTTCAGTCCGCGATTTTGAACAGTATTCGAGCATTGGGTCAGGCGTAAAATTATTAGAATTAAAATTGTACATTCATGAAATACTTACGTTTAACGTTATATTATAAAACAGAGATAAATTAAATACCTATTGTAAATTAAAACACCCGAAAATATCAATTTATGCACAATGTATTTTATTATTTATAAATACTGGCTGTTTGAAATTTTAATTTCCGTTCGGGTCAATTTTAAAATTTAAATGAATATAGTTTTAGCTTGCATAAAAACAGCCTTTTGTACTATTTTTTAGTGTAATATTTGAGATTCTAAACAGTTCTAAGCGTTTGAAATACTGGTATTAAAATATTATTCATAATTTGCAGAAAGTAAAATTGGTTTATAAATCATGTCATTATTACTAAAAATCACTTGGGAATAAACAGTGAAATTTAAGAGACCAAACCAACTGAATTCATTAAACATAATGATAAGATAATAATAGTGGAATCCCGGACATTATCTTAAATTTCTATAAAATTATAGATAATTCGATCTATAAGTTATAGAAAATCCCAAACTGATACTTATATTGGGATTCTATGCAGTTCTATAACTTCTATAAGCGTATCTATAGTAACTTATAGACCGATCTTTAAAAATGCTATTCTGGGCAAACCTATAGCTTACAGATTCCTATAAATGTCTTATAGATTTCTATAAATTTATAGACAGCTACTGACTCACCATAAGTCGTTATGAAAATATTGGCATGTATCTGAAATATTGAAAAATGAATCAAAACTAGCAAATATTACAATTTCAAACCAATTATCAAAAGAATATTATTGTTGAGAAGTATATGTGTATAGAATGTGTTATATTTTATTTAAAATTTGCTTCGTAGTTTATAAAAATGTCATCATGATTGGAAATCGCTTGGAAATACTACAGTCAAATTTAGGAGTTCTACTGAATTCGTTCAATATGAATGACAATGATTATTTTAAACATAGTTTGATTAATTAAAATCTCTGATAAAATATTATCAGTAGTAGTAGTTTACAAGGTTCTTGCACCATCCCCTATTGCATTTAATTTATTCTCTAGGTATATTTGTCTTCGAGTGTGTAGTATTAGCTTGAAAACTATAATTATGATTTTTATTTTCCTTTAACTGTAAATAAAATTAATTAATTTCATTATTGTGTTTGCTATATTTTCAATTTTTCGCTAAAAAATCTTTAATTATGTAGCATATTATGTTTTACCTCATATTTTCGAAATATATTCTGAAATTTTATCAGCACGTGTCATGTGTATTTCATTGTGTCAAATTTGTATAATCATTTGTCGCGTCAATGTGACAATGGCCTTCTTCAAAATTAATAATAAAATAGAAATAACAAGAAAATATTTCATAAGATTTTGCATGTTTTGCTATAAATTTTGTTAAGTATGTCTTTATTTTTATACCAAAATATTATTTCTTTTCAAGAAAAGCAAGGTACAACAATTAATTCATTAATTTTACATGTTACAAAAATAATAGTATGGAACTATTGGTAATACTGTTTTTAAGATTCTATAAGAAAAATTTACAGATGTCAAAAGTTATAGACATGCAGTCAGAATACCATTTTAGCGAAACCTATAAGACCGTCAGTTACGGATTTTCCATAACTTATAGATCTATAAGTTTATAGAATTTTAAGATAATGCTCAGAATCCCACCATAAGTCTTATAGATTTCGATAAAATAATATTCTGACTGTATGGTGTATGTCATGTCATAACATTTGACATAATGTAAATTTTTCTTATAGAATTTAAGTACAGTACTGTTAATAATTCCATATTAACAGATTCATAATTATTTTTTTAACATGTACAAATTATGAATTAAATTATTGTTGTACCCTTGCATTTCTCGCTTTAGACGGTTTTAGGGCGAGATCGACATGCAATACAAATACAATCGAATTCAACTGACAACTGACTTTCATCTGTCATCTGCCAAAAGTAGACCAATACAATGTAGGACCCTTAATTACAATTCAAAAATAAATCGCAGTTACGTTTAAATTAAATGTAATATTTCATGAATAACGAAAAACATTAAATAAAACAAAATTGTATTAAAATTACTTTAAAAAAAATTAATATATAAATGCTTTTTTTAAAGTGGCGTTTCCGCCGCTCCAAATTTTGGCCGCCCACGTATGAAGCGCCGTTCGGGACAAAATTAAATGTCGAAAATATTTTGTTTTCCTTGGGAAGAAATATTTTTTAGTTAGAAATAATAAAATTTTTCCAGAAATAAATATATTTTTCTAGAAATAAATATTTTTTTAGCAGCGTAAATATTTTTTATGCTGATTTATTTTTATTCCCGAAAAATATTTTTTTCTCCAAATTTAAAAATATATTTCTCTCAAACTAAATGTTTCTTGCGAAATAAATATTTTTACAAAATATATTTTCTCAATCATAACAAAAAAAATTCTCATAAGGAAATATTTCTTTCGTGCGTAACAAAAAATATTTCCTGCGCCAACCAAATATTTTATTTTCTCCAGCAACACAAAAATATATTTCTCGCAGAACGCGACACTTCACTTTAGCTACAGTAGATGGCGCAAGCTGTTGTCGGTAATATCGTTAACTACTGTTTGAATAGCCAGAACCCAGAACGTCGCTGCATGAATTTAGCTATCATATGTTCATAATATCAGTGAGGGCAATTACAGTCTAAAAATATGAATTTCTTATAAAACAAAGAGCTGAGTCTAATTATTATACATATTTTAAGTACAGGGTTCTCTGAGTATTACAAGTTTATTTGGCACTCTTTTAACTTTAGTAGAGTGGTGTGGTCGTTATAATAATTATTGAAAAAATATTCTATCATTTATTAATTACGCAAATAAACGATAAAGTTTCAATGTTAATACAAACGAAAACGACAAGTTAACGCATTGTCATTTTAAACCGTAATTCCTTTCACTGATTAGCATAGCAGCCTGTACTTAAAATATGTATAATAATTAGACTCAGCTCTTTGTTTTATAAGAAATTCATATATTTAGGCTGTAATTACCCTCATTGATGTTATGAACGTATGATAGCTAAATTCATGCAGCGACGTTCTGGCTTCTGGCTATTCAAACATTAGTTAACGATATTACCGACAACAGCTTGCGCCATCTACTGTAGCTAAAGTGAAGTGTCGCGTTCTGCGAGAAATATATTTTTGTGTTGCTGGAGAAAATAAAATATTTGGTTGGCGCAGGAAATATTTTTTGTTACGCACGAAAGAAATATTTCCTTATGAGAATTTTTTTGTTATGATTGAGAAAATATATTTTGTAAAAATATTTATTTCGCAAGAAACATTTAGTTTGAGAGAAATATATTTTTAAATTTAGAGAAAAAAATATTTTTCGGGAATAAAAATAAATCAGCATAAAAAATATTTACGCTGCTAAAAAAATATTTATTTCTAGAAAAATATATTTATTTCTGGAAAAATTTTATTATTTCTAACTAAAAAATATTTCTTCCCAAGGAAAACAAAATATTTTCGACATTTAATTTTGTCCCGAACGGGGGCACGCTCTGCATCGGCTCTGCACCTATGCCAGAATCGATTCTGCTATGCGTGTTTGTTGAACGATTGCTATGCGTTTGTTGAGCGATTGCTTTGGAAATTAGTTATTTGTTTAACTAGGCAAAAAAATGATAGATTTACTGCCGCGACTAGAGTTTCAAAAACGAGGCGCAGCCGAGGTTATGAATCTAGCTTAGGCAGCAAATCTGTATTTTTTGCCATGTTAAACACATTATTTTTTCGGCGATTATTTTAAATATTGATAGGTATCACAATCAAATTATGTTGCTATGCGTATGTTGACTGTTGCTATGAAAAAACAAAATAGGTTAGGTATGTTGATGAATTTTATAAAAAATGTCAAAACAACACTTTTACTGTCAATCGCCGAAAAAATGTTTTTTTCGACGATTGACATTAAAAGTGCTGTTTTTTGACAGCTGACAGTCAGCAAAGTGTCACTTTTGCTGCCCGGGCAGCAAAAATAGAAAAAAACCTAGGCAGCAAAAGTAATTGTTACTATGGTGAATCAACAAATTTGACATTTATAAAATTCAACATAACTAACCTATTTTGTTTTTTCATAGCAACTATCAACATAGGTACGCAGAGCAACATAATTTGATTGCGATACTTATCAATATATTTAAAATAATCAATAAATTAATATTACTTAATAACAATCGCCGAAAAAATAATGTGTTTAACATGGCAAAAAATACAGATTTGCTGCCTAAGCTAGATTCACAGCCTCGGCTGCGCACTAGTCTATGAAACTCTAGCCGCGGCAGCAGATCTAATATTTTTTTGCCTAGTTAAACAAATAACTATTTTGCTTGGTCCTCAGTAACAATCAACTTTACGTTGACAATTGAAAGCATAAATATAAACTTTTCATAGTAGTCGTAGATAAATTATTTTATTGCCATAAGACTAAAAGTGACATTTCACAGACTGTCAACTGCAAATAATAAAATAGTACTTTTGATGTCAATCGGCGAAAAACAAATTTGTTATTTATATTTTCGTGAAATTTTATTGATTTACCATAGCAACAATTACTTTTACTACCTAGGCATTAAAAATAATGCTGAACAGAAGTCACGCCGACTCGTTGAAAGTTAAAATTGTAAAATAACGGATACAGCGGCAATGTGTTATTGGGCTAGAGTTAGAAAAAAATCATGAATTTTGTTGTTATTTTTATTTAACTCCAATATTTCGTAACAGTTTTGTTACTTCTTCAGGGATAACTGTAAGACGAATAGCAATGTTTGAGGTTACAAAGTAAATTATTTTGTATGAAAAATACTTACAATCGATATAACTTATTAAAAATTGACAAAAATTTTGCAGAAAATAGAAAAACATTTCAAAATTATCACACTCATCACAATTAAGTTAAATTTTGTTTACAAGAAATCAAAACGCAAAAATCTTTTGCGAGTCACGTGGTTTATAAAATACAACGCAAAAGTTCGTTTGTAAAGTTACAATGGCTCACATTTCCCGCCATTGAAATGTTTTTCTATTTTCTGCAAAATTTTTGTCAATTTTTAATAAGTTATATCGATTGTAAGTATTTTTCATACAAAATAATTTACTTTGTAACCTCAAACATTGCTATTCGTCTTACAGTTATCCCTGAAGAAGTAACAAAACTGTTACGAAATATTGGAGTTAAATAAAAATAACAACAAAATTCATGATTTTTTTCTAACTCTAGCCCTATAAACCCATTGCCGCTGTATCCGTTATTTTACAATTTTAACTTTCAACGCGTCGGCGTGACTTCTGTTCAGCATTATTTTTAATGTGTATTAAGTTGGAAAAAATTTGTCTACTCGATCCACAGAAAAAGCATTGAAATTTGTGCAATTACCTGTGCAGGGCCCAAAGAACGAAGTTCCTACGACGATTTGGCACAAAGTTATGGGCGTTTGAAAAAAGTGCATTTTATGGTTTTTTGACTCATAAGTCGGAAGTTTTTTAACGAAATTGTTTTTTTCTCACGAATGAATTTTTTTTTTCAAATTTATATTAGTTTAGGCAATTTGAATTATGCGCACGAAATATCCAATTTCATTTTTAAAGAAGTAAGCAAATCTCACGAGTTTAAAGTTTACAGACCTGTAAGCAGATCTTCAATATCGAGAAAATTTAAATTCCGCCAGTATATATAATATACTATTATTGCCTAATCACTAAAACTGACATGTAGCTGCCAGCTGTCAATAAAATAGCACTTATAATGTCAGTCGGCGAAAAATTTTTTCGTTAAATTAAAATTACTGTTCAAAAACAGGGTTATGCACCATTATCTTTTTTTTCTTAAAATACAGAATAAACTAGGTACATTATCCTGTGAAAACACGACTAAAAATTTTTGTTAAGAACTTTCAAAATTTTAATATTTACGTCTACCTATAGGTTTTTGATTGACTGTGGCGTAACTTCCAAAGAATGAACCATACAAGGTTAGAAATTTCAAATAAATAATTAATTTATATATTTATTTCATGGTAGATCTAAAATAAATCATAAAAGTAACTCAATGTGTAAGTGAAATGACATTATTCATAATAATAAATAAAAATTTTGTCCAGTAACAAAACAGTTTGATGTTATACTAGCATTGATTGTTGTGTTGGCAGATGGAAACTAAATAATAGGCTGCAAAGTTATTTCCAATGAGTAAGAAACAATAAAATTAAAATGAATTAACATTTTATAGCTATAAAACAGCGTTAACATCAACTTTAAATTGATACTTTGACATTTTGTGACAGTTTCTTTCTGAGTATAGTACCGAAACCATGCCGCGCACCACCCCTTATTTTCTATTCTCTTTGTACCACACCACGTATTATTATACCAATGAATAGTTTACAACTTTTAAAACCATATTGACAACACTGTTCACAGAATAGGTTTCCGAAATAGTTCAATATTTTCTCGTTAGATGGCTATTGATGCCATCTTTGGGTGAAAGTTCGTAACTACCCAAAGTTCTGTGCTGCCATCTTCGAACAAAAGTGATCAAACACATAACAAAAAATACAATTACATTATTTCTCTATAACCTTTATACTCACTGTTTATATGCAACAAAACAGAATACTGTATTACCTACAACAACGTCACTAAAGCGGTATTTATAACAAACGCAATGCAATGGGTAACGCAATGCAATGGGTAAAGGGCTATTTATAACGAACGCAACGCAATGCAATGGGTAACGCAACGCAGTAGGTAAGGTAAAAAGATGAATGTGTACATTTGCTAGGAATGATTTATAACAACGCAAGGTGAACAGCAACGCAACGCAATGCAATGCAAGAGTAGTCAACTTCCAACTCCTTGCGTTGCCTTGCGTGAGCTTCTTGCCTCTGGCCAATCAAAATTAAAACATTTTTAAATTTGTGCAAAAATCAACATATCTGAAATTTTGTATCTATCATTAATTTGTTTTAGCTGTCACATGTTGCACTCAAATACTAGCAGGTACATATTTTGACATTATTATTATAATTATTAATATAATATACCTTACTAATTAGTCACTTATATAAAATAGAAAGATATTTTATAGGATTAAATACAAAATAGTTTTAGAATTGACAGATGTCAACTGGTACTTGTCAAGTTAAAGAATATTGGTATTGGTGAAACGCTGCCGCAGATACGTTGTTATAAATCAAACAATTTTTCGTTGCATTGCGTTGCGTTACCTACTGCATTGCGTTACCCATTGCATTGCGTTACCCATTGCATTGCGTTACCCATTGCATTGCGTTTGTTATAAATAGGCCTTAACGTTGACAAGTACCTATAGTGTGGTGTGTTTCTAGCTCAATAGTTAGCGCTACAATCGTTTTTATTTAGAAGAAAATCTAATAGGTGGACTCGGTGATCTACTCATAATAGTCATAATAAAAGTTCATAGATGGCTCCCTTTTATTTAAGATTCAAACCAACAACTAATACTGGCGGTGGGGATTTTGTCTTCGCATGAAGTGCGCATGAGCGGACAAAAATATGTGATTTCCAGTTAAATACATTACATTGTAGGATTTGTTGGAATACAGGGACTTCTAAAAATTGGAAGATGAAACTTTAATAATAAGAAATATAGGTAATGTTAAATAATATTATAAATTTATTTGTAATGAAACAAATAAACAATAATAGGGATATTTAAATTATAATTTATTATAAGTACTTAGAGACAAAATACTTACTTTTGGTATTAAACAATGAAATTAACAAATTATAAATGCTAGGTACTTATTACTAGGTAAGGTACAGAAGCGGCCGGTGACTTTATATTTGCAAAAAATGTTAATAAAACGTTTATTTTACTTTCAAACTTAATAAACTGCTATGTGTTGAACTAGAAGACCTTTCTTTGCTGATATGATGCTTTTATAGAATTTCAAGCATTGGTATTGATTGTTTATTTAATATCTCTTTTGTTTAACATTTACTTTTAACGCGATTTTTTTGGGAAATAAATATGACTATATTATATGCACATAATAAAATTCAGTCTTATAAAAGCAACAGTTTTTGTGATAATAATTTTATAATGATTTTTACTATTTATTTAAATTTTTGCGTATTACGTTATAAACAATTCATTATAATGCAAAAATACATTGATTAGTGTTAAAAGGAATATATTTAAAATAAATAAATATATTTAAAATAAATTATTACTAGGTAAGGTAAGGTAAACGTAAACGTAAAATAAAAATTTGATCGGGCCAATACATAACACCTCGCCATAGGTACTCTATTATTTTTAATTTACTAAATATAGGTATACCATTGTAGTTTTCAATAATATTCTTAAACTAAATATAATAATAATATTTTCATAATTTTATTATAATTGTCCAAGTCCAAATAAACCGAAATTTTATTAGAATTTGTAGAATTTTCAACTTCATATAATAAGTTGCTTAATTGTGTTAGGTAAAAAATAAGTTTCAAATATAAGTTGTAGCTAATTGTTATTAACAAAACATTCCCAGTAGTCCATACAAACAACCATGAGTACTCGTGAGTGAGTTGACGGCTCGGGGCTCGACGGCTGGTATTATATAGAAATGTGTATATGTACCTATGAAGGAAATTCGGGTGCGTTATATAAGCGCATTTAGCCTTTATCAGTTCTTGCTTATCGACGTACGAAAAGCGCATAAAATAACATTAGAAAAGCGCAGAAATTGAAGTTATATAAGCGCAGAAGGGAACATTTGAAAAGCACAATGGTTTTAGAGATTGTACGACAGTTTTTCTACAATATTTTTTGAATTTTTTAAAACTAGAAAATATTCTTGCATAACATTTTTCTGAACTTAACCCCATCATACTCGAAAATTATTTTTAACAAGATATTTTAAATTATTTAAAACTAGAAAATATTCTTGCCTAACATTTTTCTGTACTTAACCCCATCATACTCGAAGACGATCTGGACTAACTTGTTATGGCCAGAATTCTCATTTTTGAAAAATGCGCTTATTGAACGTTACGATCTGCGCTTATTGAACATAAATTTACTGATTATATTTCTGCGCTTTTCAAACGTTTTGATGACCAGAAATGCGCTTTTACAACTCTCCGGGAAATTCGATATTATTTCAAGTCTTTAGTAAATGTAGTTTTTAAATATAGAACTGAATTATAACTTTACTAATTTTGAACTTTATAAATGGAAGTTTATTACCGCTATGTTTTTAAATTGTTTATCCTCTCAGTTTGATATTTATTTCGAGTGAAATCAATTCATTCTATAAACATAATATCAACAAATAATTTCCCTAAATTTCAAATAAATAAATGGAAGCATATGACACTACAATTTTTTAAATTTATTCTAATATTTCGTTATTATTTCAAGTCCTTAGAAAATGCACTTTGTAAAAAATATAGAACTGAATTATAATTTTACTAATTTTCAACTTTCTTATTGGAAGCATATTACCGCTACGATACTCTCGGTTTGTCATTTATTTTGAGTGGAAACAATTACTTTCTATAATAAACATAATATCAACAAAAAATAATCTGCCTAAATTCCCGAATTCCCTTACAATGGTATATTTGTGAGTAAGTAATACACACTTATATTAGTAAAATAGTTGAGTGTGGCGAGAGGTCATTATGTTGGCCACATCAGATTTTTTAAATTTATCCTAATATTTCGTTATTATTTCAAATCCTTCGAAAATGCACTTTGTAAATATAAAACTGAATTATAATTTCACAAATTTAGAACTTACTAAATGGAAGTTTATTACCGCTATGTTTTTTAAATTGTTTATTCTCTCTGTTTGTTATTTATTTCGAGTGAAATCAATTTCATTCTATAAACATAATATCAACAAATAATTTTCCTAAATTTCAAATAAATAACTGTAAGCATATAAACTCTATACAATGTTTTTTTATCCTAATATTTAGTTATCATTTCAAGTCGTTAGAAAATGCACTTTGTACATATAGAACTGAATTAGGAGTAGGTATAATTTCACTAATTTTGAACTTTATAAATAGAAGTTTATTACCGCTACGATTTTTTAATTATTTATCATCTCAGTTTGTTACTTATTTTGAGTGAAAACAATTTCGTTCTATAAACATAATATCAACAAATAATTTCCCTAAATTTGAAATCAATAAATGTAAGCATATAAACACTACAATTTTTTTCACTTTATTAATATTTCGTTATTATTTCAAGTCGTGAGATAATGCATTTTGTAAATATAGAATTGAATTTTAATTTGACTAATTTTGAACTTTATAAATTTAAGTTTATTATCGTTATATTTTTTATTGTTTATACTCTCAGTTTGTTATTTATTTCGAGAGAACACAATTTCATTCTAAACATTATAATCAACAAATAATTTCCCAAAATTTAAAATAAATAAATTGAAGCATATGAACACTACATTTTTAAAAATTTATCCTAATATGTCGTTATTATTTCACGTCGTTAGAAAATGCACTTTGTAAATATAGAACTGAATTATAATTTTCAACTATTTTATTATGGACGACGGTTTGTTATTTATTTCAAGTAGAAACAATTACTTTCTATAAACATAACATCAACAAAAAATCATCTCCCTAAATTTCAATTAAATAAATGGAAGAATTTAAACACCAAAATTAAAAAAAAAAATCCTCAGGTATATTTTGTTATTTCGAGTGGAAACAATTACAGTCTATGTAGGTACATAATATCAGCAAATAATTTCCGTAAATTTCAAGTAAATAAAAGGAAGCATATAAATATATAAACTATTTTTTTTTAAATAATTATATTTTGTTATTTCTTAAAAGTGGTAAGAATTGAACTTAGTACCTATTTTAGTAATTTTCAACTTTATAAATGAAACTATACTAACGCTACGATATTTTGAAGTTTTATCCTCACAGTTTTTACTTTCTTGTACCGAGTAAAAAGGAAGTATTGCAATCGCAAAAAATTTCGGTTTTCAGATTTTTATGGAAATATCCGTTTTGACCTTTTCTGAATCCATTATGACTACAAGGGAATTATGACTAGTTTCGTCGTGACGTCTGTACGTACGTACGTATGTTACCTATGTCGCATAACTCAAATACGGTTACACGTAGAAAGTTGAAATTTTTTATTTAAGACTGTTTAGCATCTAGTTGTGCACCTCCTATTTTTGGTTTCAATCTACAAACCGGAAGTAGTACTTTTTTCAAATATTTCGATAAATATTTAATTTAAGACAAATTTTTTTTATTTTAAATGAAAGATTATGTGATTATTACCTACAATCGGTATTTTATAAATATTTTTGTATCTGGTATCATTTAAGAATAATTAAAGTATATAGTATTTATAATTTAGTATTTCGGTATATTGTAGTCCATGATCGATTAACATTTGTTACTACGTAAAATTTAAATGATTATGACATGACAGTGACAATAGTAAAATATGCTTTATATCTTCTTCTGCAGTTTAAATAAAATGACTAAAATATATTTGTGAGTATAGTAGCAGTAGTAATAGTACCTACTTATATATTAATATATTTGTATAATAAGTTAAAAAAACAAAGTAGGTATGGCGGGAGGTCTTGTGGTGGCCACGTCAGATTTTTTTATATTATTCCACATTTTAGTTATTAAGAAAAGTATAAATAGTTTAATAGGCGTACAAGGAAGTCATGTGGTGTCCACGTCAGATTTTTTATTTATGTCGAGTTGAATCAATTGCATTCTATAAACATAATATCAACAAATAATTTTCCTATAATATTTAAAAATTAAAATGGAAGCTTATAATCACTACGGTTATTGCAAGATTTAATATCCTAAAAATTGTATTTTTTTTCTTCGAATAGTTGCAAACGTATTTTATAAGCATAATATCAAAATATCTTGAACGGACGGCGGCGAAACGGATTCTAAAATATTTAGAAATATACTGTGACTGCCTGTGTGTTAGTTGTTGGCTTCCTTTGTATTGTTGTGCAGTTAGAGTAGGGGAGTGTAGTACCATTATCTCTCACGCGCTACAGCTACTCATGTCACTACTAGCCGGGCCGGTAAATTATATTTGCAAAAAATGTTAATAAAACGTTTATTTTACTTTCAAACATAATAAACTGCTATGTGTTGAACTAGAAGATCTTTGTCTTTGCTGATATGATGCTTTTATAGAATTCCAAGCATTGGTATTAATTGTTTATTTAATATCTCTTTTGTTTAATATTTACTTTTGTCGCGATTTTTTTGGGAAATAAATATGACTATATTATATGCACATAATAAAATTCAGTCTTATAAAAGCAACAGTTTTTGTGATAATAATTTTATAATGATTTTTACTGTTTATTTAAATTTTTGCGTATAACGTTATAAACAATTCATTATAATGCAAAAATACATTGATTAGTGTTAAAAGGAATATATTTAAAATAAATTCGTGCATAGTTATTAATGATTTTTAGCTTAAATAAGGTATTAATTAACTTTTTTTTACAGTAACAACGCGAAATTGTAATTATATGGAATGAAACTTCGGCATGGTACTAGACATGTACCTAGTAATATCATACTAAAAATGAAAAAAATAAAAGCACTAGTTCTTGAGATAAAAAACGTAATATTTAACCTTAACGCAATGCAGTAGGTAACGCAACGCAATGCAACGAAAAATTGTTTGATTTAAACAACGTATCTGCGGTAGCGTTTCACCAATACCAATATTCTTTAACTTGACAAGTACCAGTTGACATTGTTGTCAATTCTAAAACTATTTTGTATTTAATCCTATAAAATCTCTTTCTATTTTATATGAGTATCTAATTAGTAAGGTATATTATATTAATAATTATACTAATAATGACAAAATATGTACCTGCTAGTATTTGAGTGCAACATGTGACAGCTAAAACAAATTAATGATAGATACAAAATTTCAGATATGTTGATTTTTGCACAAATTTAAAAATGTCTTAATTTTGATTGGCCAGAAGCAAGAAGCTCACGCAAGGCAACGCAAGAAGTTGGAAGTTGACTACTCTTGCCTTGCATTCACCTTGCGTTGTTATAAATCATCCCTAGCAAATGTACACATTCATCTTTTTACCTTACCTACTGCGTTGCGTTACCCATTGCATTGCGTTGCATTGCGTTTGTTATAAATAGCCCTTAACAGTCACTAAGTTTTTATGTGAACGCTCTCCTTACCAATGCAATATAGTCTAAAATCCCGCTTACATCCGACACCCCTCATCCTTTTTCCAGATGAAATTTTTTTTTTTACAATAAAATTTATAGGTAAACAAAATCTGGGATGATTGACGCCCCATATCCTGGCAAGGTTATTTTTAATAAAAAGTTATTTGATTAATTTTTTTTTCCAGTTACGGCCATTCTTTTTCTTTATAAATTTAGTATCAATCGAAAGCAAAAAACATATAGAAAATGCCGCAGGGTGATTGACTACCTTTTTCCTGGCAAGGATACCGGTCAACCAGGTGTAAACAGGTGAACTGGTATTAGTAATTTACCCTCATTCTTTTTCCTAATCAATTAAATATGGATATATAGATAATTTTATTGCTGATCCAATGGTATATGATTGACTTTTCAAATCGTGGCAAGGCTAATGATTGCCACGATTTAAAGTTTCAATATGAAGAAGAGACACGAGCCTGCTATTTTGAATTTATCATGTTGATTTTGGCGCCATCTATACGCGGCACCATGACCTAATTCAAGAATTGGGGATCATAGCAGGCGTAATACGAATCATGCGAATTTTATATTTATATATAATATTGAAACTTTAAATCTTGGCAATCATTAGCCTTGCCACGATTTGAAAAGTCAATCACATACCATTGGATCCGCAATAAAATTATCTACATTTCCATATTTAATTGATTAGGAAAAAGAATGAGGGTAAATTACTAATACCAGTTCACCTGTTTACACCTGGTTGACCGGTATCCTTTCCAGGAAAAAGGTAGTCAATCACCCTGCGGCATTTTCTATATGTGTTTTGCTTTCGATTGATACTAAATTTATGAAGAAAAAGAATGGCCGTAACTGGGAAAAAAAATTAATCAAATAACTCTTTATTAAAAATAGCCTTGCCAGAATATGGGGTGTCAATCACCCCAGATTTTGTTTACCTATAAATTTTATTGTAAAAAAAAATATTTCATCCGGAAAAAGGATGAGGGGTGTCGGATGTAAGCGGGATCTTGTACTAATACCAATGCAACACCGCTCTAACAAGGCAACGGCACTAAGCTCTATGTGAACGCAGCTTAAGAGCGTATAGATGTTGGAACGAGTTCGCATTTGAACCCCCACTACTGCAAACTGATCTTCCTCAGTGGGAGTGTTTCCCTTCACCGTAGACTTCATAATAGGTGTGTTTTGTACCGCGCTCGCTGCCACCCCCCGACGGACATACCCTAGTTCCACTACTGTCTGTACGACAGTCGACTAGAGAGCGTCAACAACAATTTTTTTTTAAATTTTAAACATGTTATATGTCTACAATGCTCACAACAATAAAAATAAATAATAATAATGTTTTGGTTGCATTTAGACTAATATAAAAAATAACTCTAGCGATTCTATCTTTGTATAACTTTATTTATTTATTTTTTAGAAATTTTAATAAATATCATTAGTAACAATGTACCTATGAAATACGCGAATGATTTCAAGAATACAAAACCTCTGCGTACTCAGATCGGGTATTACGCAATTTTGTTTGGAGAGGGTGGCATTTTCCTCGAAATTAAACAACAATGCAACTTTTATTATTTACATTGCCAACGCAATAGTTCATTATTTTATATTATATTACCTACATAAATAATGAATGTTGAATATAATTAATTATATGTATTATTTAATAATTATTGTTTAATATAATTATTTTTATTCATATTTAACATTCAAATTTTCAATTTTTATAGTGTTTCTAAAAAAATCTGCTGTGGCCAGGGCCAGCACACAACCTCTCGCCTAATTCTGCTTATTCTACTAATATAATAAATAGTTTTAAAAAGTTATCGTTTCCGAAAAAATTGTAATATACGAACGAACGCACGAACACACACACAGACATCATCTCAAAAATGTGTAATTTGTATTCTAGAGACCCTAAAACGTGCTTATTTGCCAAAAACTCATGCGAGAGGTAAAAATGTATCGAATTTTTGGTATAAAACTGTGCAAATGTCTTCAAAGATATAAAATTGAAATTTTGGTAATTTGTAGATAAAAGATACGGAAAGTGCGCTGTGGAAATAAATTTTTGTTAACATATTTATCTTTTGATTTATAATGTCTGCAAATTACCTAATTTTCAAATGCATGTATCTTCAGTGGCGGATTTAGGCTTGCTGCCGCCCTAGGCCCGGTTTGGTACGCCGCCCTTTTTGATAAAATGAATTTCATTACTTTTCATCGTATATAATTATTTTAATATAATTTTATTTTATTGAAATATAATTTTTAAATATAACAAATAAACATTACAGAAAAATAAGAAATAAACTTTATACAAATAAATAATAAACATTTTTTTAATACCTAATTAATCAATTTTAAAATTTCTTTTGCCTGGCTTTGGTCCGCGCAAAAACGTCGATTATATCGTCATAATCAATTTCTTGCACTAGTTGAACTTCAATAGATAGTAATGCAAGAGCATTAAGTCTATCTTGGCCCATACTTACGCGTAAATAGGTTTTTACCCTTTTCAAAGTGGAAAAAGATCTTTCTCCTGAACAATTTGAAGCCGGAATACTCAAAAACATACGTACAGTAACAGCAATGTCCACATTATGAAAAAAAAAATTATAAAAACTTATCTCAGTCAATTTTTAAAATGGGTTGTCTTTACCTACTTTTTTCGCCTCTAAAATTTTGGCGCCCCTCAAATTTTGGCGCCCTAGGCCCGGGCCTCACGGGCCTAGGCGGAAATCCAGCACTGTGTATCTTTATTCGCTTATAAAAAAATTCAAAATTATCTCCAGAGCGCACTTCTATACCTTTCTCTTTCAAAATTGTGAATTAGTAAATGTTATTGTAACGGTGGTAGTTTTATCCCAAAATTCACTACTTTTATGCGAATTCGTTTCATGTTCAAAACAATAAAAATAAAAAATAAAATATTTTAGCAACATTTTAGACTCATTTACATATCCCTATTCTATTTTAAGAATTTTTGCAAAAGAAAATAATTTTCATATAATATAATATTTATTTAAATAAAAAAAAAAAAACATAATATCGAATGAAACTTAAAATTGTATATTGTACCTTTTGCGTCTGTTAATACTACCAAGGGTGGCATTTTCCTCGAAATTAAACAACAATGCAACACTAATATTATTTACATTGTCAACCTCGGTTGTCAACTCATTAGTTCATAATTTTATATATTTATTATTGTCTAAATAATTAAATGTATGTAATTATTATTTAATTATTGTTGAATTCAATTATTTTTATTCAAACTAATAATAATTCAAATATTAAATTTGTAACATAATGTTTCTAAAAAAATGTATGGTGAATCTGATGATAGTAGTAGGTAATGCTCTCATACAATTTTTATTTGGTTATTTCTGCATATAAAAAATAAAATAAAAATTATTTAGCCCAGCGCGTTCAAATTTGTTCTAATAAACAAATTTTGTTATACGCTACAAATAATTGAAAGTTACTTTAGATATACTAACTTACTACAAGTAGGTAAGACGGTATAAGAAAAACATAGTCAAAGAATTTATGTTTGCATTGGATTCATATTTTCTGTGCCCAAGCGACAACCGATAGTAAATGCTCCGCCTATTTAGACCTCCGAGTAGTTCATGTAATACTCACACCGCCCAACAGCAGAGTGGCGCTATTGCACGGTACTGATTATACGTGAAAACATCCAAATTTTGGTATAAAACTGTGCAAATGTCTTCAAAGATATAAGATTGAAATTTCGGCAACTTGTAGATAAAAGATGGGAAAAGTGCGCTCTGGAAATTAATTTTTGTTAACATATTTATCTTTTGAGTTATAATGACATCAAAATACCTAATTTTCAAATGCATGCATCTTTATTCGCTTACAAAAAAAATCAAAATTATCTCCAGAGCGCACTTCTATGAACTTTTCTCTTTCATAATATGTAAGTGTTAATTTGTAAATGTTATTGTAACAGCGGTAGTTTTATTCCAAAATTAACTCCTTTTATGCAAGCAATCTATACGCTCTTAAGAGTACGGACAAGGCACTAGTCATTTTCTATTGGTAGTCCAATTGTGTTTGCACTTGTTTTCAGCTTACTTAACTCTCAGAATTTAATATTTTTATGTCCATATTTAGTTACATATTGTTTTCTGATGTTGCTCTATTGTATAAATTATTTAAGTGATTGACGTTGTCAAAAATGATTGCATAATATTTTACCTGTGGAACTAAATAATTGCGCTCTGGTAATCATAATTAATTATTTAAAACTATGTAGATATATTTTTTATCAACATTTTTAAATTTGAACGTCTTAGGAATTAATTTTAAATTTTTTATGTCATCTTGACAGAGCTGTATATTTGTATACATCAGAAATACAGTTTGTTACAACTGAAAACAAAAGATAAACCATTTTGGACTCCTTGTTCGTACTCTTAGTCTATTTAGGTACTCTAGGTAGGTATATCGTAGTATCGTACCAAATTAACTTCTGTGAAATCATTTTCTTCAAAACTCATCTTAAATTTTAAAATACCGCTAGTTGCCGATAGATAGCAAATATTTGTGATGTATAATTTTAATGTTATGAATTGTATGCAAAATCCGCATATACATAAACATTAAATTTATGTTGCGATTTGGCCCGGAACAATTGTCTGACCAAATAGTTATTTCTTCAATGTTATTTGATAAACTTAATACACAGATCTCAAGTTACTGACAGCTAACAAGTCGGCAAAAGGACGGATGTCCACTAGTCAAGTTGGCCCTCCCACTTAAATATTTCTATAAAAAAAAAATTGGTCTAGTTTGCGCTCGTATTGCGCTTTATTGCTCCACCAATAATTTTTTTTGCGCTGCTCTAATTTTGCCATAATTTAGAGAATAAGTTAGGCAGGGGGCAAAAAAAATTTTGACGGAGCATAAGGGCGCAATGTATATAGATTTAATTACAATATATGAAAACGATAAATTTTTTCTTTTTTTCTGTCGTCAAATTAGCCCTGCCAATTTAGAATTTAAATAAAATAAATTTGAGGCAAGCGCAAAATGAAATTTTAATAGAGCAAAATAGCGCATAACTATCTGTTCAATAATAAAAACTTTAAAATAGCTCAAAGGGAGGGCTATGTCAATTTGGCCCTCCCTAACTAATTACTTTGATTACTGATGAATTATAGTAGCGCAAAAAAATATTTTTTCAGACCAAAAGAGCGCAATGTACATAGAATAAAGTGCAATGAAAAAATATGACACAATCTTACTTTTTTTTCGCTGTCAAGTTGGCCTTACCTACTTTGATTATTAAAAAATAAAAAATATGCAAGCGCAAATTTTTACTTCCTTTTACGGAGTAATAAGGAAGTATTGTAATCGCGAAAAAATTAGGTTTTCAGATTTTGATGGAAATATCCGTTTTGACCTTTTCTGAATCCATTATGACATGAGTCGAATTGTGTGCGTTTAGCCGCCATATTAGATTCAAAATGGCGGTATTTGGTTTTTAAAATCGCTTGTTTCTCGGCCATTTATGAAGCAATTTTTATGTTCTTTTTTGTTTGAAAGATCATAAATCGGAGTTCATTAATTTTCTATATTTTTTTCGAAAAACTACAGTTTTCCTGAAAACTTGATTGCTTGTTTCTTGCCTATTTTTTAACTTCTTTTTTTTTCTTAATTTGAAAGTTCATTACATTACAGTTCTTTCCAACTACTGCTTATAACTTGATTTTGTATTTATTAATTTCTATTTCTAAGTATTGTTTTTATTTGTAGGTATCACAAATATTATACATTTGTTACAGATTAATATTGAATTACAATGAAGGGTTGTGTACCGGTATTTTTATCTTTTCATTTGTTACCTGTACGTATTTCGTGACTGTCAGGGATCTTAGTGACCAGGGAACTATAATAATATAGGAAGTGCAACTACCAAATGCATATAAATGTCGTGGTCGCGTTTCGTTCAGATTCCTTAAAAATCCGCTACGTAGTACCTTGTTACCGTTCGTAATTTTGTTTTTAAGTTCCTTTGCTTATTATAACGTATATGAAACGCTGGGGTTATTTAAAAAAATGCCTAATCGGAAATGTTTTGTGCCAAACTGCATATCGGAATACGCATTCAGCAAAGAGAAAGTATCTCTCTTTGCAGTAACAGATAGCAGGTTAAGTGCGTGGAAGAATGCTATTCCTAGCAGAAGTACAAAAGATGTTTGTGAGAAACATTTTATGCCCCAATATTATAATTCGTGAGTGGAAAGCACCAAATAGTGTACTATAACGGTATGTATTTCAAATTTAAAATTGCACTACCAACAACTAATTCTAACCTTCTGCATCACCTGGCAGATTCCGCATAAAATAAATAAATAAAGTGATGATGCGGATGCTACAGGCCTAATTGCCCGCGTTATTTTTTTAAAATGTGGCCAAACACAAAATTTTATTGAATTAAATGTGAAAAAAACGAAAAATTCATGAATAAGAGTACGTAACAGTTGCAACCGTTGCAACAAATCACTGATATTCCTGACACTTCTCAAATATCAGAAATGTTAACACATATACCTGCGTTTGATTTCAGTAATACTCAACTGCCCTTAAAGAACTGGACTTTGTAAAATTGATAAGAACGAAAGTCAAGAAATACAACTTTCTCGGAAATGATTTGTTCCAATTACACATAAACGTAGAAAAATGTGTGTGTATAATAATACTATTCAACTGTATTATGAAGAAGAAACAATATGGAAGATGCTATGCTAAGCAGTATTTCCCCCTTACATTTATATTACTAAATATCTATTAGTTCAAATAAAAATTAATTTTCTTATCGAATATAGGTATTTAACTTTCAAATATGAACAATTATTTCTTTCTCTTTTATGTATATAATATTTTTTGTTTTAAAGATATTCCGAGTGAGTTTTTGGTGGGTAAGCACTGTAAAATGGGGTTAGTTTAGATAGTCAGCATATCGCCATTTTTTATGTGTGTGGTAGTGTTGCACTCCGTTGCAACTTTATCGAATTTTTTGACTTTCCGTCATCTAAACAAAGTTAGGTGTAGTCACTACACTGTAGTGGTTTGTGCCGAAATCGTGTAAAATAGTAGGTAGGTAAGTTTCTGTATAATTAATTTTTGAAGTCCACATTTAATTTCAATAGTTTTAAAAACCCCTGAGAGTCTCAGATGTTCTGACATGTGCACACATTACACTTTATTAAAAAACTGAAAATCCGCATTCTAACCCGGCTACCGACACGGCAATAGGGCGGCATTTATCAAGTGATTTTATTGCCATCTATACGCGGCACCTGGAACTATAAGCATTTCCGTGATTTTACATGCGCACGCGCAGCCAGATACCTATTGTTATTGTTAATTTAAAATGTCACTATTTCGATTTCAATTGTTGAGTGCTGCATGAAAATTTTTGCAATAAGCATATTAATTGAGACGGTAAGTAATAATGATAATTGTATAATATCAAAGAATATGAATTTTAATATACTATTTTTAGTAGGTAGTATTGTTGTTTTGCTTCTGCGAAAATGTGAATTCATTCCAAAAAATGATGAACAACTGAGAACATGGTTGACAGCAGCTATTAATCGTCAAACACAGAATTAGAAACCAACTTCTCATTTTAAAAATAATCAGAAACACCTCCTGACAAATGTAATAATGAAGTTCTAAGGCGTGCAGTTTGAAAATGTTGTTCGTTTAGAAACCCTTAGATGTTGGTTTCTATTGCAAGGTACCTATTTAATAACATTTTCCAGTAATATAGAAGTCGTAGTCGTACCTAGCTCATGCGTTAAATATTTAATTTTTATTATACAAGTACCGCAATTCAAGTTATAAAATAATATAAACACGCATGATACGCTAATAGCAATTTTTATTTTCCAGGTTATCAAAATTTTACCTACATTGCGTAAAATAGAAAAATGATTTTCGCAAAAGTCGAAGTTGATCAGCAGAGAACAGCAAAATGTACCGACTGATCAAGAGAAAGGAACATCTACTAGGAGTAATAAATGCTGCAAGAATTCTCTATAAATTTAATTCTTTTTCCCTGCTGTTCAAACGTTAATCGTACGCTTCTTCTGCATCTAATAAAACTTCATGTCGTTTCGCCCTATAGGATAAATTATTATTTTTATCTAGGAATTGTCTATTCGGACTGCGATTGTACGAGATTGTACTTACGATTGGACGAGATTGTACTTACGATTGGACGAGATTGTATTTAAGATTGTACGAGTTTGCACGTTAGATTGAACTTAAGTACTTTTATATCCAATCGCGATTGTACGAGATTGTACTTACGATTGGACGAGATTGTATGTAAGATTGTACGAGTTTGCACGTAAGATTGAACTTAAGAACTTTTATATCCAATCGCGATTGTATGCGATTGTACGAGATTGTACTTACGATTGGACGAGATTGTATTTAAGATTGTACGAGTTTGCACGTAAGATTGAACTTAAGAATTTTTATATATAATCGCGATTGTATTTAAAAGTTTTACTCGATGCTCCTCGACCGGTGTGCCATAGGCATAAAGGTTGTTTTTCCAAACTTCTAAAAAATATTCAAATTTGTAAAGTTCTGCAAAATTTCGTAAACTATTTTAGAATAATTACTTTTCGATTATGTGAAGTCAAATATGGTGATAATTAAAAACATATGTTGCAAAGTGAAACAAATGTCTAAAAAATAGACTAAAGACTAAAGTAACAAAATTTGACATACAAAACACTCAGATTTTATCTGCTCAGCCAATTAATAGCAAAACGATAAATAAACCTGATTTGGTTTGTTTGTTTTTATTTTACATATTACTTTATTTGAATTGATTCAAGTTTTAAAGAGAAAACCCATTAGACCTGTGAAGTCACTTCAATGGGACCATCTTTTTTAATATCATTCAGACATCAAATTATTCTTTTTAAAGCTAACCAGGTGACCATTTTATTATAGTAAAGCGGTTTTTGTGAAAGACGAATAGTTTAATGTTACATTGCATTTGTTATGTTCACAGCTTTCCCCACAGTAAAACACTTTTGCAGTATCTGTACATACTCGATTAGCATTGCATTTTCAAATTTTGACAGAGATGTCAGATTTATTTTGTATTAATTATAAAAAGATTTAAACAAATGTTATAAAGCATAAAAGTCTGCATTTTATTAATAAACAAAATTCAAATTAAATGAATTAATTAAATACCAAATAAATCGGACATCTCTATCAAATTTAAAATTTGTTGTTGTACCTAGTTACCATAGCAATGTAAGTTTGGATTTGAAAATATCGAATTTAAAATTACCTACCTAATATTGTTCATTAAAATTAAATTTTAAGGAAATTTTAGTTGCATCTAGTGTGAAATAATTTGACCTTTCGAATGGCACCTTTACCATATTTCTACGTAGAAATGGGGAGCAGGAATCTACATAAATGTAAAATGCAATGCTAATCACCTATGTACACATATATAATTTCGGGTTCTGTGCTTCATTTAGGTAAAAAAAAATCATCCCTTATGTTTTTCGGATTCCGATCACTTTCCGGCACGAAAAACCATCGTGGTTCCGCATCCGAATCGAGTCAAATAATTTGAACTAGGTTAGATCCCTCATAACCTGTCAGATACGTATTCTAAACGGTTTAATGAATTTTAATTCTATTTCCGACATTTAGAGGCTGATATATGATCAAATTGTTCTTTAAATGTATTTAAACTCCTCGATGGAACGATAGAACGCACCCCGTCCTCGACGAAAAATAGGGGCGCCGCTATTTTCATCGAGTTGTTCCTCGATGAAACGAATGTGTCTCATTTCAGACGTATCTTTTGTATTTGATTTCGCGCAAAACTTTAATATATTTGTCACCGATGAAATAGAAATCCATCGCGGACGGGTGCGTTCTTTCGTTTCATCGAGGAGTTACTCGATGGTCCTCGACCGGTGTGCCATAGGCATTACGGCGTATTCGAGCAACATTCAAATATTAATAAAGGACCGACAATTCAAGTCACATAAGTGCGTCCTCTTTATTAATAATTTCTCAGAATGCTGCTTGAATACGCTAATGTACTATCCATCTAACTTTGCCGGCCAAGTTTCCCAGACTGAAACAGAGACAGCAATATCTGCTGCAAAGGTTAGAGTAGAGACAGAAACATGTACACACATCACTAAATGCCTATGGCACACCGGTCGAGGAGCATCGAGTAACTCCTCGATGAAACGAAAGAACGCACCCGTCCGCGATGGATTTCTATTTAATCGGTGACAAATACATCAAATTTTTGCACGAAATCAAATACAAAAGATACGTCTGAAATGAGATACATTCGTTTCATCAAGGAACAACTCGATGAAAATAGCGGCGCCCCTATTTTTCGTCGAGGACGGGCTGCGTTCTATCGTTTCATCGAGGAGTTACTCGATGCTCCTCGACCGGTGTGCCATAGGCATAATTCGAGAGCGTTTTTCAAAATTTCGGGTTCTGTGCTTCATTATGGTAAACAAAATTCATCCCTTATGTTTTTCGGATTCCGATCACTTTCCGGCACGAAAAACCATCGCGGTTCCGCATCCGAATCGAGTCAAATAATTTGAACTAGGTTAGATGCCTCATAACCTGTCAGATACGTATTCTAAACGGTTTAATGAATTTTAATTATATTTCCGACATTTACAGGATGATATATGATCAGATTTTAAATAAATAATTGCGATTGGATATAAAAATTCTTAAGTTCAATCTTACGTGCAAACTCGTACAATCTTAAATACAATCTCGTCCAATCGTAAGTACAATCTCGTACAATCGCATACAATCGCGATTGGATATAAATTTCTTAAATTCAATCTTACGTGCAAACTCGTACAATCTTACATACAATCTCGTCCAATCGTAAGTACAATCTCGTACAATCGTATACAATCGCGATTGGATATAAAAGTTCTTAAGTTCAATCTTACGTGCAAACTCGTACAATCTTACATACAATCTCGTCCAATCGTAAGTACAATCTAGTACAATCGCGATTGGATATAAAAGTTCTTAAGTTCAATCTTACGTGCAAACTCGTACAATCTTAAATACAATCTCGTCCAATCTCGTACAATCTCGTCCAATCGTAAGTACAATCTCGTCCAATCGCAGTCCGAATAGACAATTCCTTTTATCTATATACCTATACAGTCTGAAATGGTAGTTACAAATCTTCCAAATCTTTGGTTCACACGCTTCCTCCTTAACTTTTGCACCATGTACGCGTACCCATACACAATGCTTTATCTTATTATATAGTATTGTTATTGTACTACTTTGTTAATATTAACTAATAAATAAATATTTTGTACTTAATGCAATGATTTATTATTTCCTTGATAAATTTTAATAATTTAAATACAGGAGAATCGCCGAAACAGCCGAGGTACGTCATCATTTTGTGAAGAACATTATTACATATTATAAATACTTAATCGAAACGAAAACAATATTACACAAAAATTATAAGTTTTATAAATGTGCCCACGTGTTATATTATCATTATATTAAATTATATTGGCTTTAAATCAACATAATTTAGTTACATTTTTTATGACGTAGCTCGGCTGTTTCGGCGACTCTACTGTAGGTAAATAATTCGCATGAGATTCGTATACGCCTGCTATGATCCTCACTACTTGAATTAGTTCGAGGTGCCGCGTATAGATGGCGCCAAAATCAACATGAGAAATTCAAAATAACAAGCTCGTGTCTCTTCTTCATACTGTTTTTGTTCTGTGTTCTAACCTATAAAGTCAGCATGCGTAAAAGAGTTGAGTAAAAATATATAAATTTTTAGTTAAATGCACACAAATTTCAACAAAAGTAAAACCTAAATTTACTGTTTTCGCATTATATATACCGCGGTACCGATACTATGTAGCAATATTTGATTACTATAATATTTGTTCATTGTAATTATTCTATAAATGTTAAGAATATTTATATTTTTGTTGTTGTAATTAGTCAATAAATAATTACAAACAATGTTTTAAAGCAACATGTGTATGAAGTATAAATAAAGTACCTATGCAGATAAATATTATTTAAAATATAATATCTAATTTAAACATAAAAACTCGTGAACGCAACGAAGATCGCACAAGGCAACAAAAAATGCGCAAACTAACAGTATAAATTAATAATATTTATTAGTAAGATATTATGTGGTATAAGTTTTTGTAAAAATAAAGTTTATTTAACAATATGTATGTAGTAAGTCATAATTCAAGCAAATATATTTCTTGTAATACGTTTAAACACATGTACTTGAAGCGTGCCGAATACCCGCGTGACGTCATCGCATCGACTCGGCGCTCATTGGCTGCAGGCCGGATGAGCTATCCTGTTCTGTTAAGTATCCTTGGCCGCTAGGTACTATTATGTTTTTAAAAGTTCCACATTTCCTCTACTGTGTTCATATAAGGTTTTGGGGCATTTAATTAATTCTTTTATTCATCTTTGATATTTTTCTCTTTCTTGTCCATCCTTCAATAAATAAATATTTAAAAAAAACATATTTCTCTTCTGCCTGTCGCAGTGACAGGGTACCATTAGCTAACCCTTCCCTTCCAATGACACTTCCAAACTTGCCTGGCTTGCTTGTGTATAGTCGGCGTAGCGCCTGTCTCCTAACTGCCGCTTTATTGTCTCAATTTAACCTAAAATTTTATGATTTCTTATATAATTGCGGATAACTACAGAATCATAAATAATTTTGACAATGTTTTCTAAGCATACCTACGCATATATATATATATATTAAATATGAAACGCTCTAATACATTGCTGTCAAATTCGTAACCATGGATATGAAAGATCCCATGTTTCACGTTAAATAAAACTCACGGTATATATATTCTCAGTAGTACTTGAAGAGCAAATAGGTTTTTGTTAAATACCGTGATGAATAAAATACTTACTTATGACAATTTTAAAAATAAAGTAAATCTAAAAGAGGTTTAATAATATAAGTTTTGCAGTATCTAGCTCAATTTAATAATAAGTAAGATGACTGTAATAATGACTGTCCTAATTTCTCTATACCTGACTACTTTGATACCTTGTCTATTAATTCGGTTAGTGAAGATGAAGTTTCGGCAGCTATCCTAAAACAAAAATCCAATATGACCACTGGACCCGACCTCATTCCCTCATTTATCATAAAAGATTGTGCATCTGTTTTTGTAGAACCTCTCACCATAATCTTTAATCTTATATTGAAGAAATCGACCTATCCCAATAAGTGGAAAATATCTCGGGTGAAGCCAATTTATAAGAAAGGTGATAAAAGTGATATTACCAATTACAGGCCTATCGCACTATTGTCCAACTTTAGTAAGATTTTTGAACATGTTCTTCACACGCGAATCTATAAATATATGTCTGGCATGATATCTATAAATCAGCACGGTTTTATGAAGGGTAGGTCTACAGTCACAAATCTTGCGTGCAAAACTCAGTTAATTTCTGAAGCTATCGATCAACAAGAGCAAATGGACGTCGTGTACACTGATTTCTCCAAGGCCTTTGATAAGTTGGATCATTCTCTTCTGTTACAGAAACTTAAACTTTTTGGATTCTCTGACTCACTCCTAAATCTTGTTACGTCATATCTCAATAATAGATACCAATTTGTCAATATACAGGGATATCAGTCTAATTACTTCATACAAAAATCCGGTGTGCCGCAGGGATCGGTCCTCGAGCCCTTATTTTTCAACATTTTCATCAATGATATTACTGCCAATATTGACATTGATTTCCTCCTGTATGCTGACGACTTAAAACTGTTATGTGTCATCTCTTCAGTTATTGATTGTATTAAGCTCCAGAAAAATTTGGATATTATCTTTGCATGGTGCAGCGACAATAAACTATACTTAAATGTTTCCAAATGTAACTGTATGACATATACAAAAAAAGTAAGTCCAATTATTTACGAGTATTCCATAAATAATTTTGTTTTAGACACACTTGATACGTCACTTGACCTAGGTGTAATTTTCGATCCTAAATTATCCTTCACTAAACACGTTGAAACTAAAGTAACAACTGCTTTTAAATGCTTGGGTTTCTTAATTCGAAATTCAAATATGTTTGTTGGATCAGATATTTTATGTTTGTTGTTTGTGACATTAGTTCGTCCACACTTAGAGTACTGCTCTGTAATTTGGAATCCGCAATACAATAACCAAATTGAATCCATAGAAGTTCTTCAAAGAAAGTTCATTAAATTTGCAACTTTCGTCGTGGAAGGATCTTATCCACCCAGAGGTTTTTCCCATTCCTTAAGTGATTTTAATTTAACCTCCCTTGAACAGTGTCGACGTATTTGTGCTGCTACTTTTTTGCACAAAATCATTCATCATTCAATGGGAGTGTTCGGGCAAAGCTTATCGTAGATGGCAGCAGCACCGACTTGTACTGTCACTTTACTGTACCAGGATAATTTAAATTTAATTTAACTCAACAACAGTTTTATTTTCATAGGGATGTAATTTTATTTGCTATATACAATGAATTATAACGCGTGGAGATTAGACCAGTTAAAAGTGAATTGGGAAGATATATATTGATATTTAACATATTTAATTCCTGCAACCATAACTCTCTTCTTAATGCATCTTGTGGTAACATATTGAGATTAGTTTTTTTTTTTGCACAAACAATACAAAAACGAATTTTCAAACGAATACCTATCTGTTGCTCAAACCTTGAATTTGAGGCCGGAATGTATCTTTCTACGATTTCGTTGAGAAAAAGGAGAGAAATATACAGATTTAGTGTGTCGAACAAAGGCAGCAATAGTGAACACGCTCTAAAAGTGGCATCTTATTTGTAAAATATTGTATTTTTTTATAAGACAAATAAAATAATAAAACGCATTATTTATATACTGTATAACATTTTACCTACAGTGCGACGTATGAATTTTAATACATTTTGTATTTAAACTGCCCTAAATTAAACATGTAAAAGTAGTATTTTTCTCTTTATTCGACATTTTTTTAAAACAATACTATGGCAAAATTTGGTAAAATCGACGAGTCGCACTGTAGAATTGATATTAAATATTGTTGTAAAAAATTATAATGTTCTTACGTTAGTATTTGTTGAAATATGCTGTTATTGACAATACTATGTTCTATTACTATCTAAGTTGGTAACAATGTTTGATGTACTACATGGTTACGCGGCTTTTGTTATTCTGATTAATATTGTTTCTAAACAAGAATGTTTGTATGTATTTAATATCATAATATAATAAAATATATGATAATTTACAAGAACCTTTATCACTACTTCCAAACCTTTCAACAAGTTATGGGCCCAGACAGACGTGAGAAAGTGATAAAAGGGTGAAGTGTATAAACAACGTATTTTTTGTGTGGCGCTAACAGTCAACATTTGAGGTTATCGCAAGAAAAAGGTGCGTGGTACATTTGTTGTACATGAACAAGCATTTGTTGCTAAATATTGCAGATAACATAAGGAAAAATGGCGAGTAGAGATCAAAATTTCATAGAAAAACTAAAAGGTAGTGAAAACTACCACACGTGGAAATTCGCGATGAGAAACACGCTCGAATTTCACGGTTTAGATGACTGCATAAATTCACCATGCACTGAAATAGACCAAACCAAGTTAAAAAAGGCCAAAGCTCGAATTGTCCTTTCAATAAGTGAATTACTGTATGTTCACATTCAATCATTAACAACAGCATCACAAATTTGGAGTGCATTGGCTAATTTATTTGACGACAAAGGTTTAACGCGACAAATGGGACTTTTGCGTAAACTAATTACAGTGCGTTTAGAAAACAGTGATAATGTAGAATATTATGTGAATCAAATAATCGGAACTGCAAATAAACTCAAAGGTGTTGGATTTGATATTACCGAAGAGTGGATCGGTGCAATATTACTAGCCGGATTAACGGATGAGTTTAAACCGTTTATCATGGGTATAGAAAGCAGTGGAGTTAAAGTTACTGGTGATTTAGTAAAGTCAAAATTGCTAGAAAGTAATTACAATAAAACACCAAATAGCGCATTGCTTAGTTCGAATAAAAAGTTTTATAATAATAATATGCCAAATAAAAAAGTAATCAAGTGTTATAATTGTGGTAAGAAGAATCATAAAGCTTCGGAGTGTTGGAGTAAAAGAAAAACTGATAAAAACGATAAGCCGAATAAAAGTGAAGCTAAAAGTGTATTTTCGTCGGTACATTTTTCTCGTGAAAATAAAGTAAAACCGAATGAGTGGTACATAGACAGTGGCGCAACACACCACATGACGCCCGTGTCGAATTGTTTGTCTAATCCAAGGTGCAGCGCTATCAAAGAAATCACAGCAGCTAATAACGCTAAATTAGAAGTGACTGGTGTCGAAGAGACTTCATTATGCGTAAATGATAACGAGATTGAGGTAAAACAAGTATTGTTAGTACCTGAACTAAGTGCTAATTTATTATCGGTTGCGCAAATCGTTAAAAATAACAATACCGTGGTATTTGACAAAAATGGGTGCTCAATTTATAACAAAGACGATAAACTTTTAACACATATAAATTCAGACTCTGGTGTATATAAACTGAACAATAAATCAGCTGTTTGCATGTTGGCAAATAATCAAAGTGAAATACACAAATGGCATCGACGTTTGGGGCATATAAACTATGCTGATCTTCAGAAGATGAGCAGAGGAATCGTTGAGGGAATGAACATCCAAGGAGAAGCAAAGAATCTCAAGTGCGAGATCAGCTTGGAGGGAAAGCAGGCTAGACTTCCGTTCAAACAATCCAGTACAAGAGCAGATGGTTTACTCGACATGGTCCATTCCGACTTATGCGGACCCATGGAGAACACATCAATAGGAGGAGCTAAGTATTTACTAACTCTTATTGATGATCATTCGCGAAAGATGTTTGCATACTTTTTAAGGTCAAAAAGTGAAGTTCTGGAGAAGTTCAAGGAGTTCAAACAGATGGCAGAAAACCAAACAGGAAGAAAAATCAAGGCCATCCGAACAGACAACGGCAAGGAATATTGTAACCAAGAATTTAACAATTTTTGCAAGAAGAATGGTATTATTCATCAGAAATCAACGGTTTACACCTCTCAGCAAAACGGCATCGCCGAACGTGCCAACAGAACTATTATAGAAAAAACTAAATGTTTGTTATTTGATGCAGAGCTTGACAAGAGTTATTGGGCTGAAGCAGTCAACACTGCTGTTTATATCATTAACAGATCTATAAGTAGCTGTTTAAATAACGAAACACCAGAAGGCATATGGACAGGAAAAAAGGTCAATGTAAAACATATGCGAATTTTCGGTTCAACTGTAATGATCCACATTCCAAAACAAAAAAGGTTAAAATGGGATAAGAAGTCGAAGAAAATGTTATTCATTGGATATAGTGAAGAATCAAAAGGATACCGCTGTATAGATCCTGCTACAAAAAAGATTGAAATAAGTCGTGATGTAGTATTTATAGAATCCGAAATACAAAATGAGAAAGCATCTTCAAAACTTGAATTTAAAGAAGAAATAATCAATCCAGTGGGAGAAAATGAAGAAGATAATCAGAACGACATATCATCACGGGAAGAACCAGTTGATGATATACTTGAGAATGAAACATCATCATTAGCTGAAGAAACGGTTGAAGATTCAAGCGATGCAAGTTTTATGCCAGAAGAAAATGTAAATCCACCTCAAGAAACAAGAAAATCGTCTCGTATTCCTAAACCAAACAAACTAGATGGTTTTTTGTATTCAATGATAGAAAATGAAACTGTTTGTGATCCATTAACGATTGAGGAAGCTTTTTCTAGACACGATAAAGAAGAATGGGAAGCAGCAATAGAAAAAGAATTAAAATCTCTAAATGATAATAAAACTTGGAGTTTAGTAAATCTACCACCAGGTCGAAAACCTATAAAAACGAAATGGGTTTTCAAAACAAAAACTAATCAAGATGGTAAAATCGTTCAACATAAAGCCAGGTTAGTGGCAAAAGGATGCTCGCAAAAATATGGCATTGATTATACCGAAACCTATTCACCAGTCGTGAGGTATACATCAATACGATATTTAATGCCGTTTGCAGTAAAACACAAATTAAAAATTGATCAAATGGATGCCGTCAGTGCATTTTTACAGGGCGATCTAAATGAGGAAATATTTCTAGAACAACCTGAAATGTATAATGACGGAACAAGTAAAGTTTGCAAGTTGAATAAAGCCATTTATGGACTTAAACAAAGCGGTAGACAATGGAATATAAAACTTGAAGGAATGTTAAAATCATTTGGATTGAATAAATCAAAAATCGATCCATGTATATTCCACAACGTGAAGTTAAAATTAATAGTTGCAATATACGTCGATGACCTACTAATTTTTTGGAAAGACGAGAAAACTCGAGATGAATTAAAAATAAAATTATGTAGCGTATTTCATATGAAAGATTTGGGAAGAGCGAAGAATGTTGTTGGATTTAACATCACTTACGAACCTGATGGAATATCGCTAGATCAAATTAAATACTTAAATGAAGTATTGGCTAAATTTCGTATGTCAGACTGTAAAGCAGTAAGTACTCCAAGCGATGTAAACCAAAAATTATCAGAATATATGGCGAAAAACAATAATTTAGTAGGAAAAGTTCCATATCAAGAGTTGGTCGGAAGTCTACTTTATTTAGCTCAAGGGACAAGGCCGGACATTGCATTCGCGGTGAATGATGTCAGTAGATTCAACAATAATCACGGAGAAGCGCAATGGAAAGCCGTGAAACGTATCTGTCGTTATCTGAAGGGTACCAGCGAATTGAAACTTCATTATGCTGGATCTGAAGAATTGACGAGATATACTGATGCGGATTGGGCCTCAGACATCGACAAGAGAAGATCCTGCACGGGGTATGTTTTTAAACTATCTGGCGGTGCAATTTCCTGGGCTTCAAAACGCCAACCAACAGTCGCTTTATCCACCACAGAGGCGGAATATATGGCATTAGCATCAACTACCCAGGAAGCTATTTGGCTAAATCAACTTAATCGAGAGTTTGATCAGTCAATAAAGCACAAATGCACAAATATAAAATGTGACAATCAAAGTACGATAAATCTTGCTAATTCTGATGGATACAGAGCTCGTACGAAACATCATTATGTCAGAGATCGAGTAGAAGATGGGACCATAGCAATACAACATATACCTACTGAGAAGATGGTAGCTGATAATCTAACTAAAGGAGTTACAACAGAAAAGCAACGATTTTGTACCAAAGAAATGGGTCTTTATTAATTATGTTATAATGAAAATTAAATTTCAATATTATTGTATTTGTTTTGTTTAGAAATTTAAGGTTTTCATTAAGTGGGAGTGTTGAAATATGCTGTTATTGACAATACTATGTTCTATTACTATCTAAGTTGGTAACAATGTTTGATGTACATGGTTACGCGACTTTTGTTATTCTGATTAATATTGTTTCTAAACAAGAATGTTTGTATGTATTTAATATAATAAAATATATGATAATTTACAAGAACCTTTATCACTACTTCCAAACCTTTCAACAGTATTAGATTCAATATTTTACAAGCCGTAGAGCACTGTTTTTCCTCTTTATATACAGCTACATTCCCGCCGTATGTAACTGTCACTTTCAGGAATTGATTCTCCAATTATGTACACATTACGCTAGCTCGCGCCTTCGTAAGTTCTCAATTTACTATACAAAGTTCTGGAGAGTACAAGTCGGTTGTGGCGCCGCGTTTGCACCATTTCGCCGCCGAACACTCCCATTGACTGTACGTTCATTATGAATAGAATATTATTCCAGGTTTCCCGGTTGTCATCAAGGTATAAAACCGTATTCCATTTAAATACTGCAAAAACTAATATGTTGTCTAAGTCTCCAATACACCATATGGTTACTTCCTACAACACTATTGAGAGTGAAATTGATATTTTTTATTGCACCACAAATGAAGAAATGTTTAAAGCCGACTAATTTTTCGATTTATCCTTTCCCTAGAATTGGGCTTTAGCCTGTTGGGAATTGTACTTAATAATAATAATAATAATAATAATAATAAAGTATATTACAAATTTGTTTTTGTGTAAAATTGAAATGACCGACCCGAACGTCATGACTTTGGTGACATAAGCGCCCTTTACACGTACGTTTTTAACCGCGAACCAGAGCGGGGCACTTTTGCGCGAGTGTTTGAACGCGGGTAGGACTGCGACACGTAAGTGTGCGGTGTAATTTTTGGAAATAAAATACAGCACATTCTTCCCTGCGCGCTTATCTGCGTTCAGGAGTGGCACGCGTAAGATTGTCCGTGTAAGGGTATGTTACTGCGCGCAACTCCGAGCGACTGAACGGCGTGTGGAGTTTCAAAAAATTCGAAAGTTTTGTTACGTCCACATGTCAAAAAAATATGTTTAACGCAGAAAAAAATCGTATAAATGCTATTTCTAGTGCTGAAATATGTGTGGCGGCAATTAATATTATTAATAGGAAGAAAATAAAACGTCGTTTTTGGGTGAAGGAATACAGACTCCGATATAACCATATGCCTTTAATTAAAGAGCTACGAGAAAATTACCCAGATGATTATAAAAATTATTTAAGGATGGATTGTGAATCATTTGATTATTTATTGGGTTTAATCAAAAATCGAATTAGGAAAAGTGACACAGTAATGAGAAAGAGCATATCAGCAGAAGAACGTCTGACAGCTACACTTAGATTTTTAGCAACTGGTCGTAGCTTTGAAGATTTAAAGTTTAGTACAGAAATGTCGTCTTCATCACTTTGCCATATAATCCCAGAGACATGTAAAGCACTTTATGAAGTATTAAGGACTGAGTTTATGAAAGTAAATATATTTATTAACAAATAGCTAACATTATTTTTCGATAGAACATAAATTACAAAAAACGAGATTCTATAAATACTTAAAATTTAGTATAGTAATTGCCCAAAGATAAATTCGAGGATAAATCTTCTTGGTCCGAAAAAGATCCTTGAGACCCTGCACTTGTATTTGCGGGAATATCGGCCGTTGAGGCATAGGATGTGTAACCAGAAATTTTGATATTATTTTTTTCACATACGATGGTATTATTGTTTAATGTTTGTAATAAACCACGCTTTAACACATCTGTAATTAAAGATTCCGCATACACGGCTTGTACAGAATCCATTCGTTTAAGTTTCTGTGCAACATTTATCCCTGTTGCTTCGTATTCATCTATAACACCTTTTTTATTTTTGGTCAGAGCACTGCTACAAGATTTCATGAGATCAAAAGTAGCTGTTGATATATCAAATTTAGATTTTTTCTTTTTTGAAATTTTTACAGGGGATACATTCTTAGCTCGTTCCACAAGAAGTTCTCTAGGTTTTTCAGTCTACAAAAGTAAAGATATTATAAAATTGCATTTTTCTAGTTTCCTACTACTAAGCAAGAATGGATAGACATAGCAAAAGGATTTGAAGATAGATGGCAATTTATTAACTGTGGAGGAGCATTGGACGGCAAACATATACGGATTGTGCCACCGCCCCATTCAGGAGCACAGTTCTATAACTACAAAAAAATTTACAGTGTTGTTTTAATGGCTTTAATTAATTCAAATTACGAGTTTATATTTGTTGACGTAGGAAAAAATGGAAGACTATCTGATGGAGGTTTAATTGAATACACAGATTTTTATAATGCGCTAAAACGGGAGCAGTTACATTTACCAGATAATAATGAAACTGTGAACAATTTTAATTTTGTTTTTTTGGGTGATGAAGCATTTTCCTTGAAAGAAAATTTTTTGAAACCTTATTCTCAAAGAGAACTAGACCATGACAAAAGAATTTTTAATTACAGACTATCACGAGCTCGAATGGTTGTTGAAAATACATTTGGAATAATTTCTTCAAGATTTAGAATTTTACACACACCAATTAACATGAAAATTGAAAAAATAAATTATGTTTTGTTAGCTATATGTGCGTTGCATAATTTCTTACGAAGAAGAAGTAAGGGCTATATTTCTGCATCAAATCTTGATAAGGAAGATGTAGTAACTTGTACGTTACACAAGGGTGATTGGCGAAAAGATGCAGTGGAATTTGCAACCTGGAATGCCAAGAAATCCAACTACAATAGCAAAAGAAAATAGAGACGCCTATAAAGCATACTTTGTTTCAGAAGGAAGCGTATCTTGGCAAGAAAATATGTTAAAGGCTGGAAGAGCTTAAATCTTGTCATTACAAAAATATTTCAAAAACTTAGTTAATGTTAATATTATTTTGCAGTTCTTTAATTTGTTATTAAAATTTCCTTAAAAAATATAAATATGTTCTGAACCTGTGTATTCTGTAATTCATAAAACTCATTCTTTTCAACAGCATTTTGAGTCCATTCTCCAAAACTATCGTCATTATGCTGTCCATCATCGTCATTCTCATAAGACGTAGACTCATTTTCATATTCCACATTCATATTGGAAATACTAGTGGTTGGTATTTCTTGGTGCATCGTGAACAACAATAAATCATAATACCACAGAGCTGGTACATAAACATCATCCGTAGACCCACCACTGCGCTTGCTGTCTATCACTTTCTTTAATTCTTTCCTAAACGACCCACGAAGACTTTGAGGCTAAAGTGTAGAATAGGTGTTTAAGAGGAATTTCACTTATTTTTGTGTCAATCGATTCATTCCTATTCTCTGTCCTAGAATAAAACAAAATTAGGCCGCGGAAGCAAGGATTTGGCCCGATTTTGTTAGTTTTTAGGGTAAAATTTGGGACAACTGTCAACACTGGTTATGCTGAAAAATTAACAGATTAAACATGTGATTTAACGTTTTTATACATTTATGTAATGGAGATATCAATAAATAAATATATTTTTCACATATATAAGGCTTTTTATTACCTGTTTTTCGAAATTATTTAAATACAATATTACATTTGTTTTAGATTAATATAAATTTCAATAGTGTTTGCCATGTTTTTATGGTTCCGGTTGAAAATCGGTACGTACATTGTTTTATCATTATACTATGCAAATTATTGATTATTGTTTTTTAATTTTTTACCGCTATTCCGTTTTACCATTAATAGTTTGTGGGGCTATAGTACGGTTTTGTTAGTGTAGTAAATACCAAACCCGAGTTTGTGGGGCTCTAGTACGGTTTTGTTAGCTTTGTTAGTGTAGCAAATACCAAAACCGAGTTTGTGGGGCTCTAGTACGGTTTTGTTAGCTTTGTTAGTGTAGTAAATACCAAAATTGAGTTTGTGGGGCTCTAGTACGGTTTTGTTAGCTATGTTAGTGTAGTAAAAACAAAAACCGAGTTTGTGGGGCTCTAGTACGGTTTTGTTAGCTTTGTTAGTGTAGTAAATACCAAAATCGAGTTTGTGGGGCTTTATTTTTAGCCATTTTGACACATTCAGGTTAACATACAAAAACGTCATTTTATTAAATTTTTTGCAATTTTGACACATTAAGGTTAACCAAGAAAATTTCATTTTCTTCAAAAAATCATGTTAAAAACACTCTTCCGCGGTCTAATTTTGCTTGTTTAGGTCATATTTGAGCATAATAAACGATCTTTCTAAAAAAAACGCATTTTCTCTTAAACACCTATTCTACATTCCAGCCGACTTTGAATTTTTTTTGTTACAAAATCTCTATTTGCGTCGGGAAATACTGATTTACAAAATAAAAGCATTTTATCGTAAGATTCGTTTTTTAAATTTTTGTTAGTATATTCTTTGGATTTGATACGCCATAAGCATGGTTGATCTCTGTATAAGTTTATAAACTCGGTTAAGAAACTTCTTGTCCAACACCGAGAATCTGCTATAGTATACAACGTTATTTGAAACTGACAGACACAGACAGAGTTGATATGCGTGTAAACAAATGCACGGATAGGAACGGCAAACGCCTACGCTTGCATACTTCTAATTGCACGCCTGCGCTCATACCCGGTAGTGCATTTACACGCAGATTCTTGCGTGCGCGTCTAACTGGTTCGTCCGAAATCGCGCGGTTAAAAACGTACGTGTAAAGGGCGCTAATCACAAAAAAACTTAGTTTTATAATAATTTTATATTTTTTTATAAAACCGTTAAGTCTACCGACCAAGTTAATGACAAAAGTAGGAGAACTCTAATTAGATCTTTCAAATAAATAAAATAGAAAAGAAATAAGCGATCAAAACAATACCTACCGATGTCGGCACAATTTTAAAGGTATAGTTAAAAATTTTACCCGCTGTGTCGCTGTGCACCTGTAGACTGTGGTTTAAGTAACGCTGTACGCGCGCAAAACTTCAGGATCAGGATCAGTCGTCAGGGTAGCAAATAATATAAGGGGTTAATTGTAGCCCCATCGTGATATATTTCCGCATAAATTAGTAATAAAATATGGGCAAAACTATGGCGCAACTACCTACCTTTTAATCCTTGTAAAATACAAATTAAAATTCACAATATATCACGTTCATTCATCACGGTGACTTTTAAAATTCCTAGTTCCGAACCTGTCGCGGACAGAGTTGGCCCACAGGAGTTGGTTGACTATTATTGCGCTTTTGGTGGGCGGGTAGAACACGCGCGCTCAGAATGAGAAATGTTCGATAATTCATTCAAATTTGTTTTGTTGTGTGCGTGTAATAAAATGTCCGGCCGGCGACCGGATGTTGGCGACACGAGACGTGACATCACGGGGGGTAGACGCCCGCTATCATTAAAACGGATTTTTTAATTTGCCTGGCGCTGTCTCTCGGAGATTTTATTGGAATTAGGGATTTCACAAATACGGATAAATGAAAGTACGAACGAATGTCACTACAGAATTATTATGGGACCAAATTTAAACGAAAATATTATGCTCTCTTCAATTTACAAGTACGGAATATTAACTTAATATTTAAGATTAGATTATTATAATACTACACGACTACAATATCTACGAAATTCAATAAATGCGTGCATAATTGTATATTCAAAGGGCTGGACAAAATAGAGCATCATTCAGAATTTTTAAATCGTACAATATTTTATGAAGAAAAAGTAAGAGTTCTTTAATTATTATATATATAATTATTTTACTGTACCCTATCCTCCAAGAAAACTTTATAGGAACTTAATGGTAGACTTCACCTCTTATGGCCGTTTGCACCGCTGCCACTTAAGTTACGCTTAATATTAAGTAGAACTTAAAGTGAAAAATTGCTTTGCATCGTCTACAAAATAAACCTTAAGTATAACTTAAGATAAACCGCAGAATTCTGCGGCTTAAGTGGAACTTATATCGTAACTATGAAAATAACTGTCACTCTGTCACTGCTTACACAGCCCGTTTTGGTGTCCTATACCACAGTTTTACATAATTTATTCATTTTGTAATCATTAAATTCCCTTAAATATTTTAGGTTAGCAGAAAATAATGGCAATAAATTTCAACTGCATTAAAACACGTCGACATCAGTAACAATATTTCTTGTGTAACAAGTAGCTTCTCAGGGTAAATTCAAATTCTTTAGATTATGTTACACTTTACATTACGAATTTGGATATCTTCCCATGAGAAACATTTCCTAATGACACTCCTACAAGCCTGAAATGGTTAAGTTCACATGAATTTCAATTAATAACTGAGTTTGAGATTTTAGATAATACATAATCTATTTCGTTATATTATTTAAAACATTCAAGACGTACAACAAACTGTCAAAACACATGTTATTTACTATTAATTTTATTATTTATGTTGTGCGCTGTTTTAATCCGTTGTAAATTGCACATTTCTTTATTCTGTGCAGTGCTGGAACTGGGTGCTATTTGTTGCGCGTATGTTCGCGCGCAATGTCTTTTTCAACCAGCCTCATCACTGATATGAGTTATCAGTGGACAACGACAATGGTTTAAAAATACTGGTCTTGTATTTTTGCGGAACCCATTCACATTCATAAAATTGACATCGTTCCCAAGATCATCACCATAGATTACCTATTATAGCACAATTTATGCATATTCGTTATTCATAAACGCATGCACATTAAAAGACTTTCGAAAAAAGTTATAAAGAAAAATTGTTGCTCTCGACCAGTTACATTACCAGTAAATTTATTGCACATCATATATGGTACATCCTGTGTATTAAAATCATAAATGATGTTTAATTATAATATTTACGCATTATATTTTATAATTTACTGCCCGTTTTTTTACTTTACATCTTTCTAAATACACTCGACATACACTGTATAAATCTTTTGAATATGACAGCAACGTCAAAATGTGACAGTTTTGTACGGAACGCATACTTGATTCCTTTTTACTCTATCTTGTGTAACTTTACTAGGTGACAGATAAAAATGGCATGTGCAAAACAAGATTATTTAAGGTTCACCTTAAATTTAAGTTATAATTATGGAAGTGTAACTTAAGTGTCACTGCGGTGCAAACGGCCATTAGTGCTACATATTTTAAAGAACCTAAAAGTGCCAACTAACTTTTATATACATATTTGATTTTAAATAATCTTCAATACCCGCGGAGAAATGGTCTCTAGCAAAACGTACTCGGAATATCGTGTCCAATATGCCCCAAATAGGAATGTCTTCACGCAAAATGGACCCCGGAAAATCGTCCTCAACACGAATGTTTCCACACACAAAGCCTCCACGGAATTAGTCTCCAGAAAAACGTCCTTAGAAAAACATCATCTGTTTTATACATTATTCCCGACTTAACAGATTGTTTTTGGTTTTAGAGGTTGTTGTTGTTGTAGAGCACGGAGTATAAATATATGACAGGAATGGACACTAGGGCGGATGAAGTGTAGCCTTCCTGTTTACCTTTTAGAGAGAGACTAAAAATACTGACCAGCTCGGTGCATGCAGTATGCAGTCTATGCATTATGTGACGATAAACAACGGTAACGATGGTAACGCACGGGCCCAGTAGTAATTTTTCTCTCTCATACAGGGTAAACAAAAATGCCACAAATCTACAGTATAGCTGAGATACGGAGTGTACACTCCTGTGTTTATATTCTTCGTGTTGTAGGGTTAGTGTTAAAGGGGTGGTCGACGAGTGGGGTACTTGCAAGGTACTGAAAATTAGATTTTTATTTTGCATTGAACATAATGTCAACTTTCTACGTCACACCACATTAATTATTTTTGGGCTTGTTAATAAAAATTTTGTCCCAAGTGTCACCTCTTCTTCAAAAATAATTGATAAAAAAACATGCAAGTAGCCCACTAGAAGAGAAACCATTTATTACTTCGTGAATATGAAAATTAAAAATTGAAAAAATTCAGGCGCCTGCAAGATAGATCAATGAACAATAATCCGTGGTCCAAAAATTTATATCGCGATTTTTCAATAAGTTATCCATTAGTTAATTAACAATTTTTTGTACCACGAACATTAATAGTCCTGGACCTGACTATGGTTCTGTAGAAAAAGTTGAATAGGGAGAATTTTTCTTCAGCAATGGTTAGTAGATGGCTTAGTGAGTATTTTTTACTCGGGTGGCCATCCGCCACCTGGTACATTTTCAGACTATGACGTCATGAAGATGGCGCCCGCTTTAATTCAAAAGAACAAAATATCTCTGCTAATACTTACCCGATTTGCATGTAAATTTCGACAAATTGTTGTAATTATTATTTATAAAGTGAGTAGCAATAAAAATTATTGTTATTAAATTGTAAAGAATATAATACAAAATAAAATATCAAGAAAATTTGGTTTTACCTCTCGCCTCATATTCTATAAGAGAGGTACCTATTGTAATGGGTTAAAATTTTCGAATATGAGTTATTGGTGGATAAGCACGTTTCAGGGTCTCTAGAATACGAATTTAATATTTTCACGATGATGTCTGTGTGTGTGCGTGCGTATGTATGTATGGACGTATGGACTGACGATTTTGCGTCCACGATAACTTAAAAAGTAACAAACCGTTTATAACCAAATTTCATATTTAAGGTTTAAATAAGTATCTTAACACCGGATAACATTTTGGTAGAAATCCGCAAACCGGAAGTAGTACTTTTTGAAGCTTGATAAAGTTTTCCTTAAATATATTGGTATATTATTTATTTATGACAATTTTTGCAATTAAAAAAAAAATTATCTATGGGTACAATTAATTATAAATACAATTTTCTGAATCTGGTAGTATTTAACAATAAAATAAAGTACAATTAATATTCTATTTTTTTTTGAAATTCTAGTATCTAAGTTGTCCATGATATGATGACACGACTGTTCGCTTGCTTAGAACCCTGTGAATTTGATTTTGAAGTAATAGAAGGCAGTTTGATGCCGAAAAAAAAATTTATATCTCAGTAATTTTATTGGAGCATGTAATTGTTTAAAATGTGCTAAATCCTCCTGCACTTGTAGATAAAATAAAGTAAGCTGTTGCTCTTTTTGTAAATGCAAAAGTATTGAGAGATCTGATTCGACTTGTAAAAATCCTTTTTAGAAGAAGTTGAAAATATTTTTGTAATATTATACTAATGTAATGTACAAAGTACAATAGTATAAAAATTTATATAAACATAATAAATTTTTTATTTATGGTACTATCATTGTATTATCTTTTTGTCCAATATTTTTACCGATTTTGTTGCAATATACATTATATTTTGTGAAAATATGGAGAACACATAAAAAAGTGATTTTTATGATTTTCTTATTTTATTTCTATTTAAAATATAAATAAACAATAATAATTATTGTTGCTACTCACTTTATAAATAATAATCACTTATAATATCACATGTGCATTAATTCTTTCCGGAAATTTTTTTATCACTTGAAGATAATATTTAAATTTTGGGTTATTAAGGGCCTAACAATAAATTTAATATAATGTATCTTACGCAAAATTTACTGAGGAATCAAACGCTGCAAACCGGAAGTCGATATCTTTATCCGTTTAGAAATTAGAGTTGATTAAACACACAAAAATTTAAAAATTTCTTTTTTTAAATTGTTTTTTTCTGCAAAAAGCTACTCTGTAGTCCGTGTTATTATATATATTCTTGATCTAAACACAAAACTGAAAAATAAAAACATTGATAGCATGTGCCACCTTGATTGGTACCTTTTTATAATTTGATGATGATAAATCACTATATACTATAAAAATCGTTATTTTGTGCCATAAAGCTACTACTTAGACATTGCTATCACATTTATTCTTGGTCTACACATAAAACTGAACAAAAAAATCATAGTCAGCATTTGCCACCCCAGGTGGTACCAAAAAAGTAATTGGCTCATGGACTAATACCCAATATAGAAAATCTGGTGAGAAAACGAGGTGCTTTCAAGGCAAGAATCACGTCATGTGCCAAGTATCTGACCGAACATAGAGAGAAATACAACACGGTTAATGAAGAGACGAAGGTGGCTATAATGCTTGAAGTTTAAAGCACATTGGGAAAGTTACAAGTCAACTGGGACCAATACGAAGAGTTTCAAGACAAAATTATAATAACTGAACATTTTGAAGAGGAATTAGAAGAGAGAACAAATATTGAAGCAGCGTATTACAAACTAGAGTCGCAGCTGAAACAATTTATCACAGAAAAATCTACAACAAAGGAGGTAGTTCAGTCAAAAGAAAAGGCTACCAACAAGCACATTGGAAGCAGCGATATTCAAACCAAAGCAAATATGCTGACAAGTAACATAAAATTACCACAAATTAATCTTCCAACTTTTGCAGGTACTTACGATACATGGCTAGGGTTCAGAGACATGTATCAGTCCTTGATCCATAATAACAATCAAATTGGCGATATTCAAAAATTCCACTACCTGAGGGCATCGCTTGGTGAGGGTGCTGCACAAGTAGTTAATGCAATGGAGTTCTCAGAAGCTAATTATCAGCTGGCTTGGGAGATGCTGTGCGAAAGGTATGACAACAAATCACTGTTAGTACAAACGCATGTTAAGGCGCTGTTTAATTTGCCGACAATCATGAAAGAGTCATCGAAAGATATCAGAGCACTGATCCATGGCCTTTCAAGAAATTTGCGAACGTTAGAAATTCTAAAGTTACCTACAAGCACGTGGGACACATTAGTTATTTATCTAGTAGTAAGTAAGCTTGATTCTACTATTTGCAGGGAGTGGGAGGAAGCAAGAAAGCAACCTGTTCCGGTATTAGAAGATTTAAAGGAGTTTCTGAAACATAAAGCAGATCTCTTAGATACTTTAGAGTTAAGCAACAAAGAAGCTAACCGAAGTAAAGAAGGTAAGCAACAGAATCAGAAAACAAAGGCATATACAGTGACAAGCAGTTCAGAATGTCCTGTGTGTAAGGAAAATCATGCAATTTACAATTGTAATACATTCTTGGGATATCCAATCTCAAGAAAGGTTGAGCAAATCAAGAAATCACATTTGTGTTTGAACTGTTTTAAAGCAAATCATTTTCAGAGAGACTGCAGATCAGGTGGTTGTAGAAAATGTGGTGCCAAGCACAACACACTACTTCATCAAGACAGGGCAGAAAAAACTGAAGAAGCTTCAGCTGCAGTAATATGTCAAAAGTCAACATGTAGAGTATCTCAGGTATTATTGCCCACAGCACGTGTTCAAGTTGTTGATTACAATGGATACACACACACACACATGCCGTGCACTGTTATATTGTGGTGCACAGTCGAACTTCATTACATCTAAGCTGTGCGGAAAATTGAAGTTGGAAAAAACAGGCGTCAACATTGAAGTAAGTGGAATTTCTCAATCAACATCATTTATTACATGTCGAGTTGAGCTCACAGTAAAATCAATTCATACTGCGTTTGAAGAAAAGATCTCATGTCTAGTTATGAATGAGTTAAGTGATGATTTGCCGAGCTATGAGGTAAATTATAAATCACTTGCCATAACTCCGTATCTCAGATTACCAGACCCATCATTTCATACACTCATGTTAACGGAATAGAAAAAAAGATTCATTGCAAGCTAGCAAAGGATAGAGAATTGCAGGCACAATTAGAGCGATTCTGGGCAGTTGAAGAACCACCAAAACAGAAGTACATCTCACACGAAGATAAAATATGTGAAAACATATTTAAAGAAACAACAAGAAGAACTTTAGAAGGAAGATTTGTCGTTACTATGCCCTTGAAAGAATCAGTAAATAAACTAGGAGATTCAAAACAAACTGCTCAACGGAGATTTCAGTCATTGGAAAGAAAATTCCAGCGAAATTCAAACTTCAGAGATAGGTACGTTAACTTCATGACCGAATATTTACAGTTGGAGCACATGTCAAAAATCATTGAAGACAACAGTAAATCTGTTAGTTATTATCTTTCACACCACGGGGTAATTAATGAAAGCAGTCTCACAACAAAGTTAAGGGTTCTGCAGCTACCACAACAGGGTATTCACTGAACGATATTCAATTGGCAGGCCCGCTGTTGCAGAATGAATTGTTGTCCATATTGTTACGGTTCAGACAACACACATATGTTGTCTGTGGAGATATCAAGAAAATGTACAGACAAATCTTGATAAATTCAATTCAGCATCCACTACAGTGCATTCTCTGGCGTCAAAATGCATCACAAGAAGTTGAAACGTATGAACTGAAAACAGTTACCTATGGAACCACATCAGCACCCTATCTGGCAGTAAAGTGTTTAACAACACTAGCAGAGGAATGTGCACAAACACATCCAAATGCTTATCTTATCCGACTTTTACGTAGATGATTTGATCACGGGTGGTGAAGTTGAAGAAGAAATTGTTGAGACAGATCATGAAGTAATGGAAGTACTAAAATCAGGTTGTTTTGATCTTTACAAATGGACATCAAATGTTAAATTCAGACCTGAAACCAACACACATTAAACTAGGAGAACCTGAAAATACAAAAACATTGGGAGTGTATTGGGATTGCCAAGAAGATAGTTTGTGTTTCAAAATACAGCCAGAGTCAAAATACGACAGGGTTACTAAGAGAAGCGTGTTAGCTCAAATAGCACAAATATTTGACCCCTTTGGACTGCTGAGTCCTGTCATCATCAATGCAAAGATAATACTGAAAACATTATGGCTGTTGAAGCTAACGTGGGACGAGTCGTTGCCCTTGGAGTTACACAACAAATGGTCAAACTTCAGACAGCAGCTCCAGGTAATGAACTTGATCAAGGTAACAAGACATGTAATCCGCAACAACTCAGTTATGGTGGATGCATTTACCTCAGAAGTCAAAATACAAAGGAAGAAGTTCAAGTTGAGTTGTTGACAGCAAAATCAAAAATTGCACCAATGAACAAGCTCACAATTCCCAGGCTTGAACTTTGTGCAGCTGTTGTACTCACCCAACTTCTAGAAAAGGTAACTAGCTCTATGAAATTACAATTTAGACAAATCTATTTGTGGTCTGATTCTACTGTTACGCTACATTGGATCCATACACAACCAAGCAATTTACAAACATTTGTAGTAAAACCTCCAATTATGGGAATACTACCAGAAGCAAGGGTCACAGCAACATATCCTTTTCAACATTCGGGTGTGGACTATGCAGGGCCAATCATGCTAAAGGATAAAGCCGGAAGAGGATATAAACTTATAAAGGGTTACATTTGCCTTTTTACCTGCATGAGTACTAAGGCCATTCATCTAGAGCTCGTAACTGATCTCACTATGGAAACATTCATTGGAGCTCTACGAAGATTCACCGCAAGGCGAGGTAAGCCTAGTTGTTTGTATTCTGACAATGCTACGAATTTTGTAGCAGCCCAACGGGAAAGAAAGAAAGAACGTTAGCAGACGAAGGAATTAAATGGAAATTCATTCCAGCTAGAACTCCTCACTTCGGAGGTCTCTGGGAGGCGGGAGTCAGAAGTGTTAAGTATCACTTAAAACGCATGGTAGGTGATATGAAACTTAATTTTGAACACTTTTATACTGTCATGATACAAATTGAATCAATCCTAAACTCACGCCCTTTGACTCCCCTGTCGTCTGATCCCAATGACTATGAAGCTCTTACGCCTGCACATTTCCTTATAGGGTGTCGAGCAACATCAGTTCCTGATCCAGATTTAACAGATGTATTAACCAACAGGTTGTCACAATTTTAAAGATTACAGCATATCCAATAGCACTTTTGGGCACGCTGGAAACAAGAGTACCTGTGTGACCTACAAACGAGGGTAAAATGGAACAAGAACAATTATTCAATTGAGCCCGAGATTGAGCCAGACACTCTCGTCATCATCAAGGATGATCTAGTGCCTACCTTTCGATGGAAGTTGGGGCGCATCATCAAGGTTCTACCCGGACCAGATGGAGTGGCGCGGGTGGCGCTAATTCGAACAACAGATGGCAACATAAAACGAGCCTTCTCCAAGATCTGCCCGCTTCTAGTCAACCGATAGTGTTGTGTAAGTGCAGTGTAGTGGTAAAAGGGTTTAAAGGGCAATCCCTTCAAGGTGGGGGGAATGTTAAGTGTTTAGAAGCACTGGAACATTTGAAGGACTGCAGGGTGCGATGTTAGCGCCGAGAGTGATGTGAAGTAAGAACGAATTCACAATGAGCGTAAACGTAATAGCTACGTAAAGCGAAATACGTAATGGTAATTTATGTGTTCACAACAGGCATAACGTAATGGTAACATAATGAACTAAAATTTGGAGATTTTCATATCTTATGTTTCTTTAAACTTGGGTTAAAATGTTGTTGGTGATATTGGCTGTCATTTTAATGTTATTATTTTGAAAACTGAGGCCAATATTTAAGTCATAGTAGTTTATAATGCAGTCTGAAGACGATATTGTTTCATTAATATTATTGTTACGTTTGCGAAGAAAACGTAGAAATGTTGAAGCAAGTAATGTGACTAAAAAAAGAAGACGTTGGTGGGTTAGGCCAGTCAATCGTCAAAGACAAAAGGCACGAGAATTTCGAAGAATTATTCTCGAACTCAAACTACACGACCATGAATGGTTTTTTGTATATACAAGAATGTCCCCTACCCTGTTTGAGTCATTATTAGAAATTGTCGGACCAGAACTAAAAAAGAACAGCATCCGAACACCACTAGAACCAAGTCAAAGATTGCTTATAACTTTAAGGTACTACAGAGTCCTCGTTATTTTTTTAACCAATTATACGTTTAACTGATTCCATTTTTACCTTTTTAGACATTTGGCCACTGGTGACTCATTTTTTTCAATTGCCAATAGTTTCCACATTGGTAGATCAACTCAGGAAGTAAGAAAAGTAATTTGGAATAAACTAGAAAATATAGTATTGAAATATCCATCTAGAGAAAACTTTAAAAACATTTCTGAGGCATTTTTATCTAAATGGCAAATGCCAATGTGTTTGGGAAGTATAGATGGTAAACATATCCGAGTAAAATGTCCAGCTAAGTCCGGTTCTCTGTATTTCAATTACAAGAAATACTTTAGCATTATTTTATTTGGAATATGTGATGCTGACTATAACTTCACATTTGTGGACATTGGAGCTTATGGTAGCATAAGTGATGGTGGAGTATTAGGGGAGAGTGATTTTGGAAAGGCGCTATATAATAATAATTTGGAAATCCCCCAAGAAGATTTCTTACCAAAAGTTGATTATAAATGTAATTATTTTTTCCTGGGAGATGCTGCTTTCCCACTACATACCAATTTAATGCGGGCGTATGCCGGAAATAATTTGAATATCATCAAAAACGTTTTTAATTACCGTCTATCTCGAGCGCGACGAGTAATAGAAAACACATTTGGTATACTAGCTGCAAGATGGCGAATTTTTTTAAGAACAATTGAAGCGTCACCAGATAATGTAGATGACATAATTAAATCTACCGTTTGTCTACACAATTTCATCCGACGATCACTGCCCGAAAAAGAAATATATTGTCCCAGTAATTATGTAGACAACGGCGAGAGAAGAAGTTGAAAACTGTATTTTCATGCCTTGTAATAGACTGGGAAGTAATAATCCAACTTTTGTAGCACAAAATTAACGAGACAAACTAGCTAAGTATTTTGTATCAAAATACGGTTTTCTAAAAGGACAAATCGAATATGTGAAACGTATATAAACTGTTTGCATTATTTCATTTTATTTAATATGTGTTATATTTTATTTATCTTATAATGTATTATAATAAAGGAAGACAAATCATAATATAAAATCAGTTCTTTTTCTTATTAATAATCAATACTTAGAAACAAAATCACAGAAAAAAAGGAACATTCTATCCTTAACAAAAAATAAATATATATATAATATCCAGTTCAAACAAAGTTTTTAAAGTTTTCTTAAAAAAAATAAGTACTAGAAACTGTTATAAAAAAATTTTTGAATGCCGTTCATACTGGGAAATCAATTAGTTCTATAAAACATATTTAAGATCAATAGCTTAAACATAATTTTATAAAAATAATTTATTTCCCCGTGTGAACGACATTAAAAGATTTTGATTACAATTTCTGTCCCTTTTTTGTGTACTGGACGTTACAAAATAATCAGGCATTCTGCCATTGAAAATATGTGTACTTATGAAATGTAAAACAGTAGTCTCATAGCATAAGTACTAACGTCTCATTTTCGCAAATTACACTGTTTGTAAAGTTTCATTGATAACTAAGTCAAAAATTTTTCTTTTAACTAATTGCCTTCTGGGCAAATCAATTTTACATAGCTCCGCACATATGAGATTGCAGAAAATTTTATCTGAATCACTTGTGTCATTTTGTTTATTATTGCTAATTGTTTTTAAAATTTTCAATGTTTCGTTATCAATATCAGCTGCAATGTCTTTTTCTTCTTTTCTATTTTATGGGTTTTTTTCTGCTGAGTTGTACTTGTACTTGGCTCATTTTCTGTTAAATGATAAAATAAATAACAATTTAATTACTACTACTAAGATTGTGAAAACTTACCATTTTCTTTTAAAACACTATCATCGGCTTCAATCAAAGTGGTGTCTAAAAAAGATTCCTCTAGGTACTCAACACTGTAATTTGCATCTTCGTCATTCCCTGGTCGAGGTTCTGTTTCTAGTTGTAGCTTAATATGTTTAGAGTACGAACTTTCACCAGAATTAAAGTTGGTTTCTCGTCTAAAAGAAAAATTATTTTTAAGCTGGCTTTTCTTGATTTATTTAATATTATTACTCTTTCATAACTTACTTTCTTGCTTGTATATGGTCATCTAGAAAGTGTATTTATTTAAACCACGGCCAAGAACATTCATCGGCAGATTCTGAACCAGCTCCAGAAGCAGTTTTTTTCTTTTGTAGTTTTCTCTCCCGGGTATATTTTTCCTTCAGTTTCTTAAACATTCACTTACTACAATAATAAAACACATATCCAATGTTGTATTAACAAATAGATATTATTACTACTACTAACCTGTTGCATCCAAAGTTTCTGCTATTTGTTGCCAAATATTTTCTTTCCGTAAGATATCTTTATAATCTTTATGTTTCTTATTGTATAGGCAGTCATAACTTCTTATTAAATTAATTAATAGTTCCGTGTCAATCATAATTACGAGATGTAAAAATAATTATTGTAAACAAAAACCTTAACCCATATCTAATGTCAAACAAACAAACAAACAAAACAAACTTTGAATTTCTGATCCTCTGCCGATGAACTCATAGCACATGCGCAGTTCATTATTCTATACGTAAACGTAACGTTAAGTTGGACTGATTTCAACTTTACGTTTGCTGCTACGTATCCCACGTAAGCGTATTAAATACGTAATATCATTCTGAACACGGTCATTGAAATCTAATACTTCAGCTTTACGTTTATGTATTACACTATGCAGTCCTTACGCTTACGCTCATTGTGAATTCAGACTAATAAAATTTCAACTTAACACAGACAAGAACATTGTAACACTTTACAACAAATAAATTATTGTAAACGTGAAAATAAACAATATGCTTATTAGTTTTTTACAATTATTATAGGTGGTAATAATTATGAGCATCGGTGGAGCATGTCGAATAGAAGAATTTGAACGTTAGCGCAATATTTCTCCCGATAGGTTCGCTAGGGAGCTAATTTCTTTTAACCTTCAAATGACTTAGAAACGTCAAACCTGTGTATTATGCTGTGTATGAAACGAATCAACGAAAGTCAAAATGCGCGAATGCTGTATTGTACACTGCAATGGCAAAAGTAATTCGCGATTTAAAATCCCAAACGACCATAGCAGACAAATTTGGAGAAAATAACTTAAGGAGGAACTGGTCGTACCGTCCGAGACAAAAGTTATCAGAACCACACACATTTCTGTAACTTAGATATATGGGCATACAAGAGATTTGCTGATGTACCTATTACCTATAAAATGATCATTAACACTCACTGCATTATAAAGAAATTTTTCCTGGTCTAACATAAGGTAGTTATCATTATTTATAACAATTTATTATCAATGACATAAAATTTCGAAATGTCATTTTGCCCTGAAAAAAACTTCACAACAAGAAAATCTTATCTATTTTAAATGAGTCGTATGATTGTACTAAAGAACATACACTCGAGGAAAATAAAAACGCACCACTTGAAAATGCACCAAAAATGACACAATTTCAAAGTGCGATATCTCAGCTGCATTTCGACGAAATTGGATGAATCTTCGAGTTCTGAAAACGTTGAAGTCTTATCTTTAATGTGATTATAGCCAATGTTACAAAAATTCCACTCCACCCTCTCCCACCCCCCTAAGAAAAACTAATGTATCTGATGTCCAAAAAGGTCCAACTTTGGCAACTCATACGGAGTGACAAAAAAATCGTGGACCTTATTGACCAACAGGGTAATAAAGATCAGACTTTTCCTGCAAGGTCCGCAAAATTTCAAGTACCTACGATGATTTGGCGCGAAGTTATGAATTTTTGAAAAAAAAGTGCCTTTTTGAGGTTTTTGGCCATAACTTCGCAAGTTTTGCACAAAAATCAATAAATTTTGGATTTCCGAGAACGTTGAAGGTTTCTCTATTCGGCCCTGTAAATTAATCTGCCACGAAACCAGATCCACCCTCTGCCACCCCCGGATAAAAAAACATGTTTTTGACTGAAAAATGTTCAATTGTAGCAACTTGTAGCGTGAGTAAAAAAAATCGTGGACCTTATTGCCCAACAGGACAATAAAGTTCAATCTTTTTCTTTCAATTTTCTCAAAATTTCAAGTACGTGCGATAATTTGGCACAAAGTTATGATTTTTTGAAAAAAATTTGTATTTTTGTGCTTCTTGCCCATAATTTGTCCGATTTCGCACCAAATTCGTTTATTTGTTAAAACATCTAAAAAATAAAGGTGTTTAAAGAAATAAAAATTTTAGAGTCACTTTTAGATAATTTTTAATGAAATTCAGAAACCTCAAAAAGGCACTTTTTTTTCAAAATTTCATATCTTCGCGCCAAATCATCGTAGGTCCTTGAAATTTTGCGGACCTTGAAGGAAAAAGTCTGATCTTTAATGTGATGATATCCCAATATGACGAAAAATCCACTTCACCCCTTCTCACCCCCCTTAGAAAAAAAATGTACCTGATGTCCAAAAAGGTCCAACTTTGGCAGCTCATACGCAGTGCCAAAAAAATCGTGGACCTTATTTTCCAACAGGGTATTAAAGATCAGACTTTTTCCTTCAAGATTCGCAAAATTTCAAGGACCTACGATGATTTGGCGCGAAGTTATGAATTTTTGAAAAAAAGTGCCTTTTTGAGGTTTCTGAATTTCATTAACAATTATCTAAAAGTGACTTTAAAATTTTTATTTCTTTAAACACCTTTATTTATTTATCTCGTAAATACTTTATAAATATGTTGTTAACATTAATTTATAATACGAATTTTATGATGTTTCTATTTTAAAAGAAAAAAATCTGACGTGGACACCACATGACTTCCTTGTACGCCTTGTGTGTTCATACTTTTCTTAATAACTAAAATGTAGAATAATATAAAAAATTCTTTTAACTTATTATACTAGTATACTCACAAATATATTTTAGTCATTTTATTTAAACTGCAGAAGAAAATATAAAGCATATTTTACTATTGTCACTGTCATGTCATAATCATTTAAATTTTACGTAGTAACAAATGTTAATCGATCATGGACTACAAGATAAAGAAATACTAAATTAAAAATATATACTTTAATTATTCCTAAATAATACCAGATACAAAAATATTTATAAAATACCGATTTTAGGTAATAATCACATAATCTTTCATTTAAAATAAAAGAAATTGCCTAAAATTAATTATTTATCAAAATATTTTTAAAAAGTACTACTTCCGGTTTATAGATTGAAACCAAAAATAGGAGGTGCACAACTAGATGCTATAACAGTCCTAAATACAAAATTTCAACTTTCTACGTCTAACCGTATTTGAGTTATGCGACACACATACGTCCGTACGTACGCACGTACGTACAGACGTCACGACGAAACTAGTCATAATGGATTCAGAAAAGGTCAAAACGGATATTTCCATCAAAATCTGAAAACCGAAATTTTTCGCGATTACAATACTTCCTTATTACTCCGTACAAGGAAGTAAAAACATGAATTTTGGTGACATGACTAGACTAGATTAAACAGTTATTGACTAGATGAATACTAGGGCGCGAGTTATTTAAAAATCGTGCAAATGTTGTTATAAAAACTACTTAAATTTTGTATGTTGCTCCTGGAATTAACATTGTTATCTTTTTGTATATATAACTTCTCTAAATATATGCGTTTTTGTAAATTAATTTCTTTGTCTAGTATTTGGACTTTGTTGAAGTCGAATGCATGGTTGGTATTAATGCAGTGTTCTACTATACTCAAAATCACAAGTTCTGGCAGTGTGGCAGAGATAGCAATACAGTGTTGCTAAATGTATCCCATAAGAGTAATGTGTTAGACAAAGATGGAGAATCCAGAGGCGGATTGTTTGTTTTTCGCTTACTTGTACTTTTAATAAATTATGCTGATTATTTCTTGATGTTTCTCAAAACCAATAAAATGTTTAATTAATTGAATACATTAATAAGTAATCAATTGATATGCATCCAATTTAAAATCTTTTACTTAGAGAAAAAACTCTGGTTCCTCTAAATAGACTAGGAAAGTGTGACGTCACACCGCCTTGTGTTGCCATAGCAACACTTTCCAAACAAACATTTAGATCCATTTGGTTAGCATAGACGATTGGTAGAATATATTGTTATTTTATCTATACAGTTAGCATTTAACTTTAAATCTACGGTACGTTATACCTTATGTATTAATGAACCTATTTTACCAATTTATTTTATTTAAATACAAATAGTATGATTACTATACTGATTTAAAACAAATCATATTTTGAGGTTATGGTTTCATATTTGTATTAATATCTTATAATCAGATCAACATTTAACACTTTTTTCCTTGTAAATTGAACTAATATTTATTTAATTATTTATTGAGAAAGATGTGTTTGACAAGCTGGTGGAAGTAGAAGGTCTTGATTCACCATGTTCTATATCATTTACTTAGTACCTAATATTTATTTTTATTTTTTGAGAAATATGTGTCTGATAAGCTGGTGGAAGTAGAAGATCCTGATTCACCATGTTCTATATAATTTATTGAAGAAATAGAAGGTCTAGATTCATCGTATTTTAAATCAGGCATTGACGATGTAGTTGGTCTGTATCATTCATTACAGTCAGGTGCGAAACACATAACCATGGTCTAAAATACAAATTTTTATTATAAAAATTAAATTATTAATAACAAACAATACCACAAAACAAAATAATACACTTTGAATGGTTGAAAACATTATAACCTCAAAATATGATGTTTTAAATCAATATAGTAATCATACTAGTTGTATTTAAATAAAATAAATTGGTAAAATAGTTTCATTAATACATAAGGTATAACTTACCGTAGATTTAAAGTTAAATGCTAACTGTATAGATAAAATAACAATATATTCTTCCAATCGTCTATGCTAACCAAATGGTTCTAAATGTTTGTTTGGAAAGTATTGCTATGGCAACGGCAACACAATGGCGGTGTGACGTCAGCACTTTCCTAGTCTATTAAATTTGTAAGTCAAAAAATAATCTAATTTAATATAATTCGAGAATTCGATAAATTATACAATAATTCTCCAGTGTTTCAATTTATTCTCACCCTCTTTACTGATAATTTTTCTCGTTTAATATGAAGGATACATAATTAAGTAAAATATTAAATTAATATAAATAATTAATACAATTTTATTTTATTTTTTAGATAACAAATTGATAACAATGTAACAATAAAATAAACACAGCCAAAGACGGCCAGGTCAAAATCACAAATGGCGAGTAATACAAATATATACATGTTGTTTAAAAGACATAACAATTAATGAACAAATGTTGTCAATATATACATAGCATAAAATATAATTACAAACTTATAGAAAAATATCACATACTAAGTACATTGAAAACTTGAAGTAAGGTCCTGGACCTGTTTACATTTAAACTTCGTGGCAGGTAGCTAGGGGTAGCAGCGGTACTCAAACATGCAACTCATGCGTTACATCTTCATCGCTTTCATTCTATACAACTGACGTACACTGACACTTGTCATTTCTGATACAAGACACATTATGTCATTTAAAGACATTGTTTTTAAATTAATATGATACATTATTATATTATTTATAATACGTTTTTCACCCACAGAATACATTTTAGTTCACAAGATAAGAAACTCTTCTTGCCAAAGTAAAATTGATTACTAACTTTATATTATCAACAATACCACTATTTATACCTACCCTACGAGTTAACGGTAATTAGCAAAAATACACAGGTATCTTGAAAATATTGTTATTAGCTAACTCAGTGCAGATTTTCTGCGTAAATTCTTCGTTACAACAATTTAAATCGTATAATCCTATTATGGCACTGTTAATTGGGATTACATTAGATGGTAGTTACAAATAAATTACAAGAAATGTAATTAGTATATGTCTTGAAATGAGATTACAGGAGTAGGTATAGTTATTATATCATTTCTTAAGTAATGTGAAATCAAGCTTATAATATTTTCAAACTGTTTCGGAACTGCTGGCTTCTTTTCCCATCGGCACCACTCCACCGCTATAAGATTTACAACCCTATACTAACATTTCATTATGAAATTTAACACTGCAAACTAAAATGTGTTAAAGCATGAAAACTGAATGGTGTACCATGAAACAATGTAAGTGTAAAACTGGCAACAAGGCCGAGTTTATCTCCATAAGAATAACATTGCCTATCTCTGCCATACTGCCAAAACTTGTGATTTTCAGTATAGAGCTACAAAATGAACTCTCGTGCAAATTGTAAAAGCATTATTTATCAGACCGTACGAAATAGGCTTTGTGAGGAACATTTACCTTCATTAACCATGAAACATAAAAGAGCACGAATTATGTATGCTCGAGTGTTGTACTCTTTAAAAATTCAATTTACACAAGCATGATAGAGGATAGACGTCTTCAAGTCTGACGAAGAACAAATGAGCACTACATCCAACACAATATGCTGCCACATGTTCCTTTTGACTGAGGTTCAGTTATGGTCTGGAGTAAAATATCTATCAATGATAAAACCGATCTTATTATCATTCGAAACGGCACTTAAACAGCACGGCGCTATGTAGATGATATTCTAAATGTTCATGTACAACAACTTGCTCTTTTAGTGACAAACAGACGTGACAGTTTTGTCTTAATGCAAGATGGAGCCGCGTGCATTCAGCTAGACTAGTCACACACATTGAGATATAGAAGTAGGTAGTGGTAGTAGGTATAGGGAGCGCTAGTCCAACAGGTTGATGTCACGCGGGGATCTCAGCTGTTGTCAGTCCGCCATATTACGATGAACCCAAACAAATATAATGGTGAAGTATTGTGTTTGTTGAAGTTTTGTTTCGTTTTTGATTATTTATTTGTGTATGTAGTGCTATATTTATTGAAAGCATTATTTCTTATCATATTATTAATAGTCCAGGGAATTTATAATTTCACTTCGGACAAATTGCAACAAAAGCTTTCTCGACAGAATCTAATACATAAAAATGTGCTTTTTAACATATCAAAAGTTTCCGGCAATCACCCCACCGGAAGCCATTGAAATTTTGAAAAAATGACCGCTATTTCTGGTTTTTTAAGTTTAACTCATCTTTAGCTTATCATTACGAGGAAAACAATTATATGAGGTTATAGAGCACAAAATTCTCTATATAAATGATGCTTGGGATTTTTATGTCAGTTAATCTGTTTTCGAAAAAATAATAAAAATGCGTTTAGGAAATTTTCAGTAATTTAAATCAAGTGGTAATATTTTCTCTTGACACAATAATGACTGCCATATTTTAACGGACAAAAATATCGCCATCCGGTTTTCAGCATATGATTTCTATAACAATTTTCTATAATACCCACTATTTTCATAATTTTTGAGGCTCTCAATTAGTCACAAATTGGAAATTTTCTTAAAGTAAAATTAGATAAAATTTAGTAATTTTTGTGTTTATTCAGCTGTTATTTCGGGATGGATTCAGATATTAACTTCCGGTTTTCTGTATTCAATTTTTCGAACATTCTTCTATTACATGCTTTATATTTGTTTTGAAATTCACTCTTGGTTTAGGCTAGGCTTAAACAAGAGATAATGTAAATATTTCAATATTTTGAAAAATATTGTTTTTAATTAGCTGTCAATTCGCAACAAATTCAGATATTGACTTCCGGTTTTCGGCATTAGATTTCTCAAACATTCTTCTATAAGGAGCATTATTTATAAAAAATTTGAGGTCCTTAGTAAGGCGGAATTTTGAGAACTTTTACCAAAGGAAAACAAAGACATTTTTGTAAGTTTTTATTGGTTGATTTTAATCAACTCGCGTTTGGGAACAGAATACAATAAAGACTTCCGGTTTTCAGTATAGGATATGTAAAAGCTTTTTCTTTTATATTTTTAAGACCGGAGGTCAATATCTGAATCCATCCCGAAATAACAGCTGAATAAACACAAAAATTACTAAATTTTATCTAATTTTACTTTAAGATAATTTCCAATTTGTGACTAATTGAGAGCCTCAAAAATTATGAAAATAATGGGTATTATAGAAAATTGTTATAGAAATCATATGCTGAAAACCGGATAGCGATATTTTTGTCCGTTAAAATATGGCAGTCATTATTGTGTCAAGAGAAAATATTACCACTTGATTTAAATTACTGAAAATTTCCTAAACGCATTTTTATTATTTTTTCGAAAACAGGTTAACTGACATAAAAATCCCATGCATCATTTATATAGAGAATTTTGTGCTCTATAACCTCATATAATTGTTTTTCTCGTAATGATAAGCTAAAGATGAGTTAAACTTAAAAAACCAGAAATAGCGGTCATTTTTTCAAAATTTCAATGGCTTCCGGTGCGGTGATTTCCGGAAACTTTTAATATGTTAAAAAGCACATTTTTCTGTATTCCCAAGTAGCATTTGTTGCTGTATTTTGAATATCACAACGTCATGAGAACAGTTTGAATATCTTTTTGGCAATAATTACCATAAATCAAGACCTTTCTAAAACAGTTTGAAAACGTTTTCTTTACGTAAATGGGGAATTATATTTTGGTTGTGAAAACGTTGTTGTGTCTTATTTTTTAGCCATTTTATAAATTATTTTGACAGAAATTTTACTACAATATTACCAAAAAGCATAAAGCTACAATTAAGTCTTAAACTGGTTATTACCAATAAATTGCCATATTTTGACTGTTTGGTTATTATTTGGATTGTAGTTAGCAATTTAGTTCTCTAATGTCCGTAATATAACTAAGTGAAAAATGGCTAGCAATACTTTTTACAGATAGTAATTATAAGAATATTATTTGCCGAAATATCAAATTAATCGATATAGAAATTTTACATGCCCAATCATATTTATTGCAGAACTTATAAAGATACTTTGAAAAATTATGTGCGCCGGTCCTATTTGCTTTACTTACATGGTTTAATTTATCAATTAAATATATTGTAAAAATATATTTTTAAAAATTTAATACCAGGTTGTATATAGATGCTAAAAAAGGATATGAGTAATGTTTAAATACTGATTTAAATAAGAAAATCTCTTTAAAAACCTTTTAATCTTCATTTTGTAGTATTTGTAAAACAATGGATGCCTTCACGTATAAAGGAAAAGATGGCGAAAACGCAGGAAAATTAAACAATTGCGATGACTATTTAAAAGCTAAAATGTGGCTAAAATATAACTATTGTTTTTCCAAATGGCTTTTAGAAACCAACAAGATAAAGGTCTAGTTAATTTTAAATTCTTGTGACCAAATAATAGATTTGTTACATTTCTTCTCATTTTCCAAAGTTTTTTTCGAATTCGTAATGATATAATATCTGCTTAATAACAAAAATATTTTTAAATATTATTTTACATCAATTCAAATACCGATTATTTTTTCAGTATTGTTATTGGTAAAGACCTGTTTTAAAATTTATTTATTTTAAAAATATTTTTATAAATTAGTAATTAAAATAATGTTTTAAAGTTGACAGTACCTATGTGCTATAAGTTTGTAATCCCACAACTATGCGACAAAGCAGAAAAACAGTAAAGAAAAACACGGTTTGAATTATAAAATGATATAGTAGAATTTCTAACAATTTTTAGCAAAGATGAAACATAATTGACAACATCCACTGAGCAATGGTCATGGTCATACGATGGTTGAAAATTGTCATTATTTTAGCATTTTTGACAAGAAAAAAACTAAACAGTTTTAGTTATTTTAGGGATGTATTTAGAGATTCAGAAACGCTTTTGTGGCTATGTAGGAATAAAAGAAATAACTAGAAGTCATTTGGATATATTTTAGCCATAGTAACCTATTGCTTGTTGATGATAATTGCCAATGAGTTTTAAACGTTTTCAAAACGTTTTAGTGACAAATGTTTCACACCATAATATAATTAATTTCGAATAACCAATTTATAACTAAAAGCTGGTGATGAAAACGTTTTAATAACTAGAAATAAGATTTTATAACAAACAAGTCAAAAAATGTTACTTGGGTTGGATTCCGTCGAGAAAGCTTTTGTTGCAGTTTGTCCGAAGTTTGAGGCATTTTTATAGTAAATTCCCTGGACTATAAATAATTTTGCTTGTAATTACATTCGATTAATAAGTTATCATCAAATATGCCGGCGTGTTGTGCATTTGAATGCAGTAATTAATTATCCAAAGAAAAATAGCAAAAAACTATAATAATATATCACAAGTAAGTTAATTTATATTTATTTTATCTATAATAACTAACAAAATGGTTTGAATTCTTTTAGATTTCCAAAAAAACACAGAGAGAAGGGCAAGTTGGATAAAAGCTATAAGAAGGGTTGACTGGGAACCAACAGATACCAGTATTATTTGATCTGAAAACTTTACTGAAGATTGTTTTGACAGAACTTCTTTGTGTAAGACTCATGGATTTCGCTGTGCCTTCAATATTTAAATCATACCCATCATATTTACTAATATTAATATTATTTATAATAATTATCTCTATAAAATTGGAGAAAAAACATTAATCTAATTATAAATTGCAGAAAGTCAAACCCCACGTCGCAAACTAGAAAGACGAGAAGAAAGTACAGTCAGCGGAATAACATCAATATTAGCAGAGAGTTCCACAACAGCTGACGTTCCTCGGTTGCTAAATATTAATGAAATCGAAATGCCATGTTATTCCAGTACTACAAACACATCATTACACGCCAAAAAACTGTAGCAAGAATGATATCTCGATCCACATCTTTTTCACCACTTCGAAGAATACACCGTGGATATATCACCTACAAACGTTACTTAGGCAAATTCAAAATTTAAAAAATCAGTATAGAAAGATAGTTAATCTATTACAGCAAACAAAAAGAAGATATTTGAAAAGAATAGCAACTTTATCGAATGTTTTAAAAGGTATAAAAATCAAAATTTATTGCACGAAGAACAATTATTACAAGTTTTAAAGAATATTAGGAGACCAAATTCAGAAATTTTGAATCGGCAACTTGGCAAAAGCGCAATTTTTAATCTTTCTCGTCAGTATAGTGCAGAATTATTATATTATTATACCTCAATGAGTCACACAGTATCTTGTGGACAACAATATTGAAAAAAATTGAATGGCCAGCATATAGTCCTGACCTCAACCCTATTGAACACCTATGGGATCAACTTGGACACCGCATCAGAAGTCGAGTTAACCCGCTTTTGATACGGTATGGGAACTGGTAGATGCTCTTGTGGAGGAATGGCAACAGATTCCACAAGAAAACAAATGGAGACTTATCCGCAGCATGCCACATCGCTACCAAGCTGTATTTAATGCTAACTAATAAGAAATAAATCTAATACAAATTTACTGAATGTTCAATTTTTTACATTTTATTTTTCAGTGTTACGTTTTAACTGATATTGAACTTTAATAAAATTGTTTAAATAAAGGTTTAAGGTATCTGTAAATCAATTATCATATGAATTCTACGTTTGAGAAACAAGTTTAAAAAAATTGACCCTTTAATTGTTTTGAGCAGTGTATAAGATCTCAACCGATAGACAGGCAAGCTGTAATACAAGATGGACTCAGCCGAGAAACAAGCGAGTCGCTGGAGGTTAACTAATATAGATAAGAAATAAAATTGACTTAGCCACCGAAGGTAAACTAATACAAGATGGAGTCAGCCGATAAACAAGCGAATCGTCGCAGGTAAACTGATATAAAATGGACTCAGCTGATAGACAAGCGAGCTGCTGCAGGTTAACTAATATAATGAGAACTTAGCCGATAGACAAGTAAGCCGTTGGAGGTAAACTAATATACTTAAGATTTAATATAAAATTTTCTAGAAAATGTAGCAATTAAAAAATTGTTGCACGATAACGAAGAGCTCTGTTTGAACGACTAAATAAATTTAAATTGTAGCCAAATAGACGAGAATTATCATGAGTTTTGCGATCTTTCTATTTCATAAGAGGTCAGTGAACCTACACCTGTTGTTGCTGGTGCACAGATGTTTGGTGTAAACTGTAAGTTTTTAGGTATAATATTTTTTATCTTGATGTTTTTATTGTGTAAGTTGATTATTTATTTTATATTATTACAATTATTGAACTTTTGTTATATTTGAAGTAATAATATTTTGTATGATGTTTTGTAAAGTTACATATTATTTTTCTTTGCAGTCTCACCCGAGCTTGATGATAGTCACCCAGTGACCGACACCGATTGTACTTAATAAAATTAAATTTATACAACAGTGGAAAAGAAGTAGGATTATTTAAATTTCTATTTCCTTAAGAGCCTAATGTAGTGAAGTTGCGCGCAGCAAAAACATGCTTTTGAATAGGGATTGAAATTGAGACTAATTTTGGTCGGATCGATTTAATTTTTTTTTTCATTTAAATTTAAAGATGAACTCCGTATCCGCTTAGTGTTGAAATTTTAGTTTATTTTTTGTTTCAATTTTACAATGCCATAAACTTGTCATAATTTGCCTTACTTCACATAACTGTTACTCAGTATATCAACAAAAATTGCAAATTTCAACACTAGACGGATCTACACTCGAGGAAAATAAAAACGCACCACTTGAAAATGCACCAAAAATGACAAAAATCTCAAAGTGCGATATCTCGGCTGCATTTCGACGAAATTGAATGAATGAAAACGTTTAAGTCTTATCTTTAATGTGATGATAGCCAATGTGACAAAAAATTCACTCCACCACCCCCCACCCCCCTAAGAAAAACAACTGTACCTGATGTCCAAAAAGGTCCAACTTTGGCAACTCATACGCAGTGCCAAAAAAATCGTGGACCTTATTGGCCAACAGGGTAATAAAGATCAGACTTTTTCCTTGAAGATCCGCAAAAGTTATAAAATTTTTGAAAAAAGTGCCTTTTTGGGGTTTTTGGCCATAACTTGGCGAAATCAATAAATTTTGGATTTCCGAGTAGAGAACGTTGAAGGTTTCTCTATTTGGCCCTGTAAGTTTATCTGCCACAAAACCCGATCCACCCCCGGATAAAAAAAACATGTTTTTGACTGAAAAATGTTCAATTGTAGCAACTTGTAGCGTGAGTAAAAAAAATCTTGGACCTTATGAATTTTTGAAAAAAGTGCCTTTTTGAGGTTTCTGAATTTCATTAACAATTATCTAAAAGTAACTCTAAAACTTTTCTTTCTTTAAACTACTTTATTTTTTAGATGTTTTAAGAAATAAACGAATTTGATGCGAAATCGGACAAGTTATGTGCAAAAAGCACAAAAATACAGTTTTTTTCAAAAATTTATAACCTCGTGCCAAATTATCGTACGTACTTGGGGATGGATCAGGTTTGGTGGCAGATTAACTTACAGGGCCAAATAGAGAAACCTTCAACGTTCTCGGAAATCCAAAATTTATTGATTTTCGTGCAAAATTCGCCAAGTTATGGCCAAAAATCTCAAAAAGGAACTTTTTTCAAAAATTCATAACTTCGCGCCAAATCATCGTAGGTACTTGAAATTTTGCGGACCTTGAAGGAAAAAGTCTGATCTTTATTACCCTGTTGGCCAATAAGGTCCAAGACTTTTTTGGCACTGCGTATGAGTTGCCAAAGTTAGACCTTTTTGGACATCAGGTACAGTTGTTTTTCTTAGTGGGCTGGGAGGGGGTGGAGTGAATTTTTTGTCTCAATGGCTATCTGCACATTAAAGATAAGACTTCAACGTTTTCAGAACTCGAAGACTCATCCAATTTCATCGAAATGCAGCCGAGATATCGCACTTTGAAATTTTTTCATTTTTGGTGCATTTTCAAGTGGTGCGGTTTTATGTTCCTCGAGTGTAGATTGAACTTTTATCTTTCAAATTAACCCTTGTTTGTGATGATACGTTCAAATGTAGTACCAATTTTAATCCCCCTACGAGACCGCGTTCCCTATTGTTGCCATTGTTCGACACTCTAAGTCTGTATAAATCTATCATTTTCTCGCAGACAGCTACATTCGGGCCTTAACTATTAACTATAATAAAAGACCCACCTGTTGGAAATTTAAAAAAAGGATCCGAATAAACCATTACATATTTTTAACGCTCTTTCATAACCTGCATACAAAATAGGAGTTTCCATTTAAAAATTTGAAATTGAACCCCGTCCCGGCCCCCCCTGGGGGGCTAGGGGACCCATTTTATCTAAATTCGATGTTCCCCTCAAAACAATGAAGATTTTATTGGGCATACTTTTCGTTAAAATGCTTTCTTTTTAAGATATTCAAGAATATAATGTTAAATGGGACACCCAGTATATTGTTTTCCAAACTAAATTATGATTTAAGCTTGTAACAAAAACGTTCTTAGAACTAAATCATAAAACATAAACTTATTAAGTTATAGTAGTTTAATAGCAATGTTTCCCGACATTTTCTTATTCTTTCGTGAATACTTATAAAACTGTTAAGAAAGTGACATTTAAACCCAAAAAAGTGTATGTTACACCCACGTGTTGAGTGGGAACTTTTCGGGTTTTTGTTCCTACCCCTATTGGGAATATATCTACTTAAGAGCGTGCTTAAAAGTGAAAAAACTGTAACACGAAGTCTGTACTGGTAATGTTTTTAACCTGTTAATAGTCAAAATTTTGTTACAGATCATAATTTGATATAAAAATTGTTGTTTTTTTTCTGTAACTGCTATTGCCACGTAAGCGACACATTAAAACTTTTACATGGCTCATTTAGCACTTGCTTCCTGCAATTTCGGATAAACGATGTAACCTACAATAAAAATTATGTTACACTATTAAAATATTTATATTCCATTCTAAAAATTATGTTTGTAATAATAGTTCATTTTGTATAAAATTCATCGCAATTTGATGAATTATCAACTGTACTATAATAAATTAATTCTACTGTGTCCAATTCTTTACTAACAATATACAGATAATATTATTGTTACTAATTTATCCTTCAGTTAATTTAGCCACTACTTTCCCCTGAAGCACAAAGCTCTGTATTTATGTTCAACGGCTCTTACTACAAAATCCCTTACTATTCGCAAAGCCGCCAACTGAAATTCCGCATTTACTCGACTTAAGTTTATCTTGAATGCTTGTTTATCGCAACGAAAAATAATAATCATCCTAATTAAATAAACAAAAAAAAAATTTTGCCTGTATAAAAATAAGACAATGATTATTGCAATAATAAACAGTTTCAATATTAAAATAGTAAAATGGAGGCGAAATAAAAAATCCTGGTCAATACTGTCGTACAATATTTTTGTTTACTATTTCTAATTATGTGAAAGGAATAAAAAGAAACGATGTCAATAGCAAACGTTTGCGGGTATTTCTCTGTGAAAATGTTCTCATTATTTTATAGAAGTCTTTATCAGAGAAAGATGAAAAAGAAACTGAATCCTAATGGAAATAATGATATTCAGGAAATTGGTTGCTATATAAAAAACTTATAAAGGACTTTACCAGCAGTTGGAATATTTATATCTATTGTACTTTTTCCCTTTCACAAAAAATACATTAAATCGCAAAATACGCTTTGTTTTTTGTCCGCCGTATTTTATATTTGTACCTATACAGGAACACATGTCCAGTAATTCGTTGAAAACATTTAAAATATACTAATTAATGCATATCTTAAGATGGCGTACGAATCGTGTACGAATAGCTTATAAATTGCTCCTAAAACAAAAATAGAACAATTTTAGTTGCCGTTTTCTGATAAACGGCTTTACTAAATAGTGTAATATTTAACAATAATGTTAACTAATATTTATTTTCGAACATGATTATAAAATCAAGTCGCACATTGTTAATATTGGTATCCGGAAGATTCTTCGAAGGAAAATTCTTCGAAAATAAAAGATATTAAATTTTATGTTAACTACGAAACAACGCGTAAGGATCAATTTGGCTGACGCCAGGATTTTTATTTAGTTCAGTTTAATCTGAGTTTTACCAAAACCGAATATGTGGGACTCAAGAAGGGTAAGCGGTTCTTTATTTAGTTCAGTTCAATCAGAGTTTGTACCAAATCCAAGTATGTGGGACTCAAGAAGGATAAGAGGTTTCTTTATTTAGTTCAGTTCAATCAGAGTTTGTACCAAAACAGAGTATGTGGGACTCAAAAAGGGTAAGAGGGTCTTTATTTAGTTCAGTTCAGAGTTTGTACCAAATCCGAGTATGTGGGACCCAAGAAGGGTAAGAGGTTTCTTTATTTAGTTCAGTTTAGTTTAGTTTAGAGTTTGTACCAAAACCGAGTATGTGGGACTCAAGAAGGGTAAGAGGTTCATTATTTAGTTCAGTTCAATCAGAGTTTTACCAAAACCGAGTATGTGGGACTCAAGAAGGGTAAGAGGTTCTTTATTTTGTTCAGTTCAATCAGAGTTTGTAACAGAACCGAGTATGTGGGACTCAAGAAGGGTAAGAGGTTCTTTGTTTAGTTCAGTTTAATCAGACTTTCTACCAAAACCGAGTATGTGGGATTCAAGAAGGGTATTAGGTTCTTTATTTAGTACAGTTTAGTACAATTAGAGTGAATCTTGTGAAATTGTGATTTATTTGTCTGCAACGAAGAATTTAAAGGTAATGAATTAAGGTGGGTATAATTTTTTCGCGTTTAAGTATCCTCGCGATGAAATATACTTAGTGTTGTTTCGTATATCTTTTATTTTCGAAGAATTTTCCTTTCGAAGAATTGCTATTCGAAGAATTTTCTTTTCGAAGAATTTTCCTTTCGAAGAATTGCTTTTCGAAGAACTTTCCTTCGAAGAATTTTCCTTCGAAGAATTTGCTTTCGAAGAATCTTTCCAGACCCGTTAATATTATATAATAATTCATATAAAGAAAACAACACATTATTTTCTTAAAATACAGAGATATTTTTCTGATTATTCAACCAATTAAAATGCTCTATTTTTTAAGAAGGCAGTTTTATAGCAATAAAACTTGATAAAACCACTGGTATAGGTAATCTTTATAATTTGTTGATTTTGAAAATTTTAACTCTTAAACTGTATTATTTTGACATTTGTGAAATAATCAAAAAATATAGTTCCAGTCATAAATTAATTTGGTAGTATATTATTTGTAGAAGACGCATCAAAAACCAATATAACCAATCCCAACAAACATCTGACACCGGTGTGTCAGAATTTGTATGCTATCTCTGTTGCGGGACTAGTTTTGGACAATTTCAAGCGTACTCACTTCCAGTCTTGTCTGTATTATACTTCGTGCTTATGAATAAATTTTAAATAATAAAAAATATGCCATGCCCTAGTTTATAACGTATATTTTTAAAATATCACAAGAAAATGTATACCTACTCAATTATGTTAGTTTTTAAGAAAACTGCATTAATAATTTTTGAAAGGAATTTTAATCACTTGTTTCTGAAAAATTGTTTTAAGCAGTGTCACAAACTGGCACCGTATAGGTAGGTACTTTGGTTGTTACGACAAGTTCTAGTGTTGCCACAAGACGAGACGAGACTTGACATTGGTCTTGTCTTAATATTGTCTTGGTCTTGAGTTAGTCTCGACAACTTGGGTCTCGTCTTGGTCTTGACAAGACTTAATGTAGGTCTCGTCTTGGTCTTGAGTCTCGACAAGTCTCTTGGCAATAGGCCCACATTAATTATCAAATTATTGTAGTGCAATTGCGATTAAAAGATTCTATTATATTAAAAGAGATATAAATTTAAAAAAAATTAAAATATCAATTTATTATTATAAAACTCATCTTATAGTAAGTTGCTTTTTTCTGCGTAAAAAATTACAAGTATAATGCCTCGTTTTCATGTATCCGGAATCCGCAGATTTCTTGCGGAATAAAATGGCCGCCACGAATTCCGTCAGTAGTTAAATTATTTTTTTTCAAAATCGGCATGAAAATCGTCATTTCCAGACTAATTTGCGGCATGAAAGTAAGATTTTCATGACTAGGCATGAAAATAAAATTTTCATGCCTAGTCATTTTTACTTTCAACTTTGTTTACTTGTCATGACAACTTTTTCTAAAATTTGTGACAGCTCTGATGATTTATGCAAACCTAATTTTTTTTATAATTTTAAGCTTAATTGCCGATTTAAAAAAATAGAATACATCACGCGTCATAAAAATGTCTTTGCTTGACTCGGAGGCTTTGAAGAAATGCTCGGACGCTGCGCATCCTCGCATTCTTCAAACGCCTCCTCGTCTGCAATGAAACATTTTCATGACTTGTAATGTAATATACTATTAACTGTCTGCGGAACTCCGCATGCTCCGCAAATTTTGACGTTTAAACTGTCAGTTGTTATAACTTCAAATATATGTTTATTTATGTAGAATGTGGAGATGGAATTCGTGGCGGCCATTTTATTCCGCAAGAAATCTGCGGATTCCGGACACATGAAAACGAGGCATAATACTTGTATAATTAATAATACAATACATATTATTTACATTTCAGTTTAATTGTATTCTTTTAAAATCTAATCACTTATTATAGATTAAAAAAACCTGACGTGGACACCACATGACTTCCTTGTACGCCTTGTGTGTTCATACTTTTCTTAATAACTAAAATGTAGAATAATATAAAAAATTCTTTTAACTTATTATACTAGTATACTCACAAATATATTTTAGTCATTTTATTTAAACTGCAGAAGAAGAATAAAGCATATTTTACTATTGTCACTGTCATGTCATAATCATTTAAATTTTACGTATACTCAAAATCACAAGTTCTGGCAGTGTGGCAGAGATAGCAATACAGTGTTGCTAAATGTATCCCATAAGAGTAATGTGTTAGACAAAGATGGAGAATCCAGAGGCGGATTGTTTGTTTTTCGCTTACTTGTAATTTTAATAAATTATGCTGATTATTTTTTGACGTTTCTCAAAACCAATATAATGTTCAATTCATTGAATACATTAATAAGTAATCAATTGATATGCCTCCAATTTAAAATCTTTTACTTAGAGAAAAACTCTGGTTTCTAATAATAATTCTCCAGTGTTTCAATTTATTCTCAGCATCTTTACTGATAATTTTTCTCGTTTAATATGAAGGATACGTAATTAAGTAAAATATTAAATTAATATAAATATACAATTTTATTTTATTTTTTCGATAACAAATTGATAACAATGTAACAATAAAATAAACACAGCCAAAGAACAAAGTACATTGAAAATTTGAAGTAAGGTCCTGGACCTGTTTACATTTAAACTTCGAGGCAGGTAGCTAGGGGTAGCAGCGGTACTCAAACATGCAACTCATGCGTTACATCTTCATCGCTTTAAGTATCACTGTCGTTCTTTTGCGTTTTACATCAGGCTCCTTAACAGAGTTATTGTTATTCACAGAGTCTGATGTGTTTTCAAATTCCTTTTTAATTCTATACAACTGACGTACACTGACACTTGTCATTTCTGATACAAGACACATTATGTCATTTAAAGACATTGTTTTTAAATTAATATGATACATTATTATATTATTTATAATACGTTTTTCACCCACAGAATACATTTTAGTTCACAAGATAAGAAACTCTTCTTGCCAAAGTAAAATTGATCACTAACTTTATATTATCAACAATACCACTATTTATACCTACCCTACGAGTTAACGGTAATTAGCAAAAATACACAGGTATCTTGAAAATATTGTTATTAGCTAACTCAGTGCAGATTTCCTGCGTAAATTCTTCGTTACAACAATTTAAATCGTATAATCCTATTATGGCACTGTTAATTGGGATTACATTAGATGGTAGTTACAAATAAATTACAAGAAATGTAATTAGTATATGTCTTGAAATGAGATTACAGGAGTAGGTATAGTTATTATATCATTTCTTAAGTAATGTGAAATCAAGCTTATAATATTTTCAAACTGTTTCGGAACTGCTGGCTTCTTTTCCCATCGGCACCACTCCACCGCTATAAGATTTACAACCCTATACTAACATTTCATTATGAAATTTAACACTGCAAACTAAAATGTGTTAAAGCATGAAAACTGAATGGTGTACCATGAAACAATGTAAGTGTAAAACTGGCAACAAGGCCGAGTTTATCTCCATAAGAATAACATTGCCTATCTCTGCCATACTGCCAAAACTTGTGATTTTCAGTATAGTAACAAATGTTAATCGATCATGGACTACAAGATAAAGAAATACTAAATTAAAAATATATACTTTAATTATTCCTAAATGATACCAGATACAAAAATATTTATAAAATACCGATTTTAGGTAATAATCACATAATCTTTCATTTAAAATAAAAAAAATTGTCTTAAATTAAATATTTATCGAAATATTTTTAAAAAGTACTACTTCCGGTTTGTAGACTGAAACCAAAAATAGGAGGTGCACAACTAGATGCTATAACAGTCCTAAATACAAAATTTCAACTTCTAACCGTATTTGAGTTATGCGACACACATACTTCCGCCCGTACGTACGTACGTACAGACGTCACGTCGAAACTAGTCATAATGGATTCAGAAAAGGTCAAAACGGATATTTCCGTCAAAATCTGAGAACCGAAATTTTTCGCGATTACAATACTTCCTTACTTCGTACAAGGAAGTAACAAAGAAACAAACCCAACAAACAATAATCATAAAATCACCGTAGACATTTTGTAAATTTTACACGTATACGACAAGGCCTAAAACATGACCTAGTAAGAAGCATTGGAAATTAAGAAAGGACCAACTTCTAAGAAAAATATTTAGAATTAACAAATCGATTTGTACCGGTCACCACTATTTATAGGTATTTATATTACTCAATTTGTTAATAACTTATTACAATGACTAATTTATAACTAATACCCGTAACTCCGTACAAGTTAATAGCAAAATCTTTTTGTCAAATTATATTATATAAACGATGTAGGTTTGATCATAGAACGAGTAAAATTATAATTCTCATAAAAAAATTATTTGAGCTTTAGGAACTAGGATCATTTAAAAACTTTAAAAATTAATATCTAGCATAAGTACCTAATTTTCGTGTTGCATTTTTTATGCGCATGGCGTTTTATAAACTATTAAATAAAATTAAAACATAAATAGTTGATGAAATAATACTCGAGAGTCTTGTTAAGACTCAAGAAAGTCTTGTCAAGACTCGATACTAGTCTCATCTCGCCTCGAATTTTTTTAGACCAGCTGATGGTTTCGTCTCGACTTTTTGAAACAAGACGAGACGAGACCAAGACTGGTCTTGAGTCTTATGGCAACAATAAAAGTTCTTATTTCAAACAATTCGCGCAGCCCCTTAATAATTTTCATAAAGTAGGTACAAGCTTAAAATGTAATCAGGTTTATTTATCAACACACATTTGTGTAGCGCTTGATTTTTAAATCTTTTATATTAACTTCGCCGTCCCCTCTATCTGCCTGTTTGTCAAAAAAAGTCAAAAATAACCCACTTCCCGGGATTCTATCGAGCTGAAATTTTGCAAATAGACTTTTGTGACCTAACAATCTTGAAACTAAATGGCGGCTAGCTATCTCAAAATGTACTGCACCGATTGCGGGCAAATTTGGTATAGTAATAGTCAAGGATCGACCTTATGATATAGATATATTAAAATGTCAGTCCGCCATCTTGAAACAAAATGGCGGACAGATATCTCAAAATGTACTGCACCGATCTGGTTCAAACACAAAAATTTAAATAAATATCGATCGAGCTCATATATAAAGGATTCATAGGTAGCGAAAAATTTTGTTTTTACGGGTTGGTTTTTACTTCCTTGTACGAAGTAAGGAAGTATTGTAATCGCGAAAAATTTCGGTTCTCAGATTTTGACGGAAATATCCGTTTTGACCTTTTCTTAATCCATTATGACTAGTTTCGACGTGACGTCTGTACGTACGTACGTACGTACGTACGGACGGACGTATGTGTGTCGCATAACTCAAATACGGTTAGACGTAGAAAGTTGAAATTTTGTATTTAGGACTGTTATAGCATCTAATTGTGCACCTCCTATTTTTGGTTTCAGTCTACAAACCGGAAGTAGTACTTTTTAAAAATATTTCGATAAATATTTAATTTTAGACAATTTTTTTTATTTTAAATGAAAGATTATGTGATTATTACCTACAATCGGTATTTTATAAATATTTTTGTATCTGCTATCATTTAAAAATAATTAAAGTATATATTTATAATTTATAGTATTTCGGTATCTTGTAGTCCATGATCGATTATCATTTGTTACTACGTAAAATTTAAATGATTATGACATGACAGTGACAATAGTAAAATATGCTTTATATCTTCTTCTGCAGTTTAAATCAAATGACTAAAATATATTTGTGAGTATACTAGTATAATAAGTTAAAAGAATTTTTAATATTATTTTACATTTTAGTTATTAAGAAAAGTATGAACACACAAGGCGTACAAGGAAGTCATGTGGTGTCCACGTCAGATTTTTTACTTCCTTGTACGAAGTAAGGAAGTATTGTAATCGCGAAAAATTTCGGTTCTCAGATTTTGACGGAAATATCCGTTTTGACCTTTTCTGAATCCATTATGACTAGTTTCGACGTGACGTCTGTACGTACGTACGTACGTACGTACGGACGGACGTATGTGTGTCGCATAACTCATATACGGTTAGACGTAGAACGTTGAAATTTTGTATTTAGGACTGTTATAGCATCTAGTTGTGCACCTCCTATTTTTGGTTTCAATCTATAAACCGGAAGTAGTACTTTTTAAAAATATTTCGATAAATATTTAATTTAACACAAATTTTTTTATTTTAAATGAAAGATTATGTGATTACCTAAAATCGGTATTTTATAAATATTTTTGTATCTGGTATTATTTAGGAATAATTAAAGTATATATGTATAATTTAGTATTTCTTTATCTTGTAGTCCATGATCGATTAACATTTGTTACTACGTAAAATTTAAATGATTATGACATGACAGTGACAATAGTAAAATATGCTTTATATCTTCTTCTGCAGTTTGAATAAAATGACTAAAATATATTTGTGAGTATACTAGTATAATAAGTTAAAAGAATTTTTTATATTATTCTACATTTTAGTTATTAAGAAAAGTATGAACACACAAGGCGTACAAGGAAGTCATGTGGTGTCCACGTCAGATTTTTTTTTACTAAAACAATTAGAGATGAGTATTCGTAGTCACTCTCCGTTATTCGGCCTGATTCTCTAAGCAAAGTTGTTAATTTTAACCACTATTTTGAGTGGTTACATTGACGACCAGTTGTTAATTCTTAAAATGGTATTTACTAAATTCAAAGTCGTTATTATTTAACGATAATTTGTTAATTTTAGTGGTTAAGCTGGCAACAGCTTTCTAGCTATAGCCAGAAATTAGAGACTGTCAGAAATTAGAGAAATGGAGCTAGGTTTTGATAATTTATTGTTAGTACGTGAAATATTTCATGAACTTGATGAATACGAGCAAATAGGCAAGTCAAAATAGACATCAATTCACAATAATTCCAAAAGTTTTCAAACTTTAATCTAAGGTCGGGATAGGTATAAAAACAAACTATAAAATTTTGCAACCTTTTCCGAAGTCCGGAACATTGTTAAAATTGCACTTAAGTTGAATTTTGCTCTATGCTCGTGAAAAAAATTCCAAAAGTTTTGCAAACTTAGGGTTAACATTTAATTATAAATAAACATGTTCCGGTCAACGTAAAAGGTTGCAAATCTATACAACTGTTCGGAATATTTTTCGATGTATCTGCCAAGTTTGCAGAACTTTTGGAATTTTTTTCGTCCAGTTTATTAAGGAAAAACCTTATTTTTATTTAAAAAAATGTTCCGTACCCTTAAATTGGTTGCAAATTTGATACGTTATAAGAAATAATATATTTAATACTACCCTAAGTTTGTAAAACTTTTGGAATTTTTTTCACGAGCATAGAACAAAATTCAACTTAATTGCAATTTTAGCAATGTTCCAGACTTCGGAAAAGGTTGCAAAATGAGATTTATTGCTGTCTCGATGTACCATTCCCTTGACCAAAATTTGAAGACTTTTGGAAGTATTGTTAAATTTTCGATTTTTAATGTCTATTTTGACTGGCCTAAAAGGTAAGTTTATTTTGCTACAAGTAAGTTTTATTTTTATTGTTTATAAACGTTTAAGGCAAATATTACGAATGGAACATCGCAGAATAAGATATGTCAGCAACCCATTTAAGATTCCAGAAAAGCGACTTTAAAAAATATTTCGTTTAAATCGAGAATTAGCTCATCATTTATATAAAATTTTAGACGAAATTTTAGAACAACCAAGGAGATCAACTTTTATTCCAAATTATTTTGAAAGTTCTTTTGACACAAAATTTTTGGATACGGTTCCTACGTGGTTCCTACCAAGGAATTATCGGACAGGATTATTATTTCTTTTCAGGAGATGTTTTTTCTTATACCCAAAATAATATACTATTTTGCTCAATGAAATTAATAATTTGGATATATTGCGCAGCAAAACAACGAGCACCACGTGTTTTCTTAATATTACCCCTACTCATTTTAATTGTTGGGATATAACATTAAATATGCGAATTTTTTTAACTTTACCATTTGTTGACATTTGACATAACAGAACAAACCGCTTATTGACATTTAAATTTCAAGGAAAGAATAAGAACAGACACACGTTTTCATACAAATGCGCATGCGCTGCAACTAACTTCACGCTGGTTCATAACGATAGTAGTTACATTTAAAAAATTTAACAACTTGGTTAGAAATGACCATAGAGAATACGAAAATTTCTCAAATCTTTAAATCAGTTGCTAAACACAGTTGTTATTTTGAAGTAGTTACGTAACAACTGCTTAACCACTTTTATTAGAGAATCAAGCCGATTATCTGCTTATCCAAAAATTGCGAAAGGAGTATAATCAGGTTTTATATGAATTTTCATTACTTATAATACTCATTTTGAGATTTTTCAGGTCTGATGGCATCTACAATCCACATACAATTGATAAATATATTAGTAAACTTTTGCTTTGCCTTATTGTTTAATTCAGGATTAATTCATAATTGAAATTCAGGTGTAGTTTCAATGCAGTTATTTAACATTAGCTCTGAATTTAGTTTAGATGCATTGTTATCTAATTTTTCAATTAACGCGCCATTACTGTTAATATTTAAGTGACATGACTTCCTTGTACGCCTTGTGTGTTCATACTTTTCTTAATAACTAAAATGTAGAATAATATAAAAAATTCTTTTAACTTATTATACTAGTATACTCACAAATATATTTTAGTCATTTTATTTAAACTGCAGAAGAAGAATAAAGCATATTTTACTATTGTCACTGTCATGTCATAATCATTTAAATTTTACGTATACTCAAAATCACAAGTTCTGGCAGTGTGGCAGAGATAGCAATACAGTGTTGCTAAATGTATCCCATAAGAGTAATGTGTTAGACAAAGATGGAGAATCCAGAGGCGGATTGTTTGTTTTTCGCTTACTTGTAATTTTAATAAATTATGCTGATTATTTTTTGACGTTTCTCAAAACCAATATAATGTTCAATTCATTGAATACATTAATAAGTAATCAATTGATATGCCTCCAATTTAAAATCTTTTACTTAGAGAAAAACTCTGGTTTCTAATAATAATTCTCCAGTGTTTCAATTTATTCTCAGCATCTTTACTGATAATTTTTCTCGTTTAATATGAAGGATACGTAATTAAGTAAAATATTAAATTAATATAAATATACAATTTTATTTTATTTTTTCGATAACAAATTGATAACAATGTAACAATAAAATAAACACAGCCAAAGAACAAAGTACATTGAAAATTTGAAGTAAGGTCCTGGACCTGTTTACATTTAAACTTCGAGGCAGGTAGCTAGGGGTAGCAGCGGTACTCAAACATGCAACTCATGCGTTACATCTTCATCGCTTTAAGTATCACTGTCGTTCTTTTGCGTTTTACATCAGGCTCCTTAACAGAGTTATTGTTATTCACAGAGTCTGATGTGTTTTCAAATTCCTTTTTAATTCTATACAACTGACGTACACTGACACTTGTCATTTCTGATACAAGACACATTATGTCATTTAAAGACATTGTTTTTAAATTAATATGATACATTATTATATTATTTATAATACGTTTTTCACCCACAGAATACATTTTAGTTCACAAGATAAGAAACTCTTCTTGCCAAAGTAAAATTGATCACTAACTTTATATTATCAACAATACCACTATTTATACCTACCCTACGAGTTAACGGTAATTAGCAAAAATACACAGGTATCTTGAAAATATTGTTATTAGCTAACTCAGTGCAGATTTCCTGCGTAAATTCTTCGTTACAACAATTTAAATCGTATAATCCTATTATGGCACTGTTAATTGGGATTACATTAGATGGTAGTTACAAATAAATTACAAGAAATGTAATTAGTATATGTCTTGAAATGAGATTACAGGAGTAGGTATAGTTATTATATCATTTCTTAAGTAATGTGAAATCAAGCTTATAATATTTTCAAACTGTTTCGGAACTGCTGGCTTCTTTTCCCATCGGCACCACTCCACCGCTATAAGATTTACAACCCTATACTAACATTTCATTATGAAATTTAACACTGCAAACTAAAATGTGTTAAAGCATGAAAACTGAATGGTGTACCATGAAACAATGTAAGTGTAAAACTGGCAACAAGGCCGAGTTTATCTCCATAAGAATAACATTGCCTATCTCTGCCATACTGCCAAAACTTGTGATTTTCAGTATAGTAACAAATGTTAATCGATCATGGACTACAAGATAAAGAAATACTAAATTAAAAATATATACTTTAATTATTCCTAAATGATACCAGATACAAAAATATTTATAAAATACCGATTTTAGGTAATAATCACATAATCTTTCATTTAAAATAAAAAAAATTGTCTTAAATTAAATATTTATCGAAATATTTTTAAAAAGTACTACTTCCGGTTTGTAGACTGAAACCAAAAATAGGAGGTGCACAACTAGATGCTATAACAGTCCTAAATACAAAATTTCAACTTCTAACCGTATTTGAGTTATGCGACACACATACTTCCGCCCGTACGTACGTACGTACAGACGTCACGTCGAAACTAGTCATAATGGATTCAGAAAAGGTCAAAACGGATATTTCCGTCAAAATCTGAGAACCGAAATTTTTCGCGATTACAATACTTCCTTACTTCGTACAAGGAAGTAACAAAGAAACAAACCCAACAAACAATAATCATAAAATCACCGTAGACATTTTGTAAATTTTACACGTATACGACAAGGCCTAAAACATGACCTAGTAAGAAGCATTGGAAATTAAGAAAGGACCAACTTCTAAGAAAAATATTTAGAATTAACAAATCGATTTGTACCGGTCACCACTATTTATAGGTATTTATATTACTCAATTTGTTAATAACTTATTACAATGACTAATTTATAACTAATACCCGTAACTCCGTACAAGTTAATAGCAAAATCTTTTTGTCAAATTATATTATATAAACGATGTAGGTTTGATCATAGAACGAGTAAAATTATAATTCTCATAAAAAAATTATTTGAGCTTTAGGAACTAGGATCATTTAAAAACTTTAAAAATTAATATCTAGCATAAGTACCTAATTTTCGTGTTGCATTTTTTATGCGCATGGCGTTTTATAAACTATTAAATAAAATTAAAACATAAATAGTTGATGAAATAATACTCGAGAGTCTTGTTAAGACTCAAGAAAGTCTTGTCAAGACTCGATACTAGTCTCATCTCGCCTCGAATTTTTTTAGACCAGCTGATGGTTTCGTCTCGACTTTTTGAAACAAGACGAGACGAGACCAAGACTGGTCTTGAGTCTTATGGCAACAATAAAAGTTCTTATTTCAAACAATTCGCGCAGCCCCTTAATAATTTTCATAAAGTAGGTACAAGCTTAAAATGTAATCAGGTTTATTTATCAACACACATTTGTGTAGCGCTTGATTTTTAAATCTTTTATATTAACTTCGCCGTCCCCTCTATCTGCCTGTTTGTCAAAAAAAGTCAAAAATAACCCACTTCCCGGGATTCTATCGAGCTGAAATTTTGCAAATAGACTTTTGTGACCTAACAATCTTGAAACTAAATGGCGGCTAGCTATCTCAAAATGTACTGCACCGATTGCGGGCAAATTTGGTATAGTAATAGTCAAGGATCGACCTTATGATATAGATATATTAAAATGTCAGTCCGCCATCTTGAAACAAAATGGCGGACAGATATCTCAAAATGTACTGCACCGATCTGGTTCAAACACAAAAATTTAAATAAATATCGATCGAGCTCATATATAAAGGATTCATAGGTAGCGAAAAATTTTGTTTTTACGGGTTGGTTTTTACTTCCTTGTACGAAGTAAGGAAGTATTGTAATCGCGAAAAATTTCGGTTCTCAGATTTTGACGGAAATATCCGTTTTGACCTTTTCTTAATCCATTATGACTAGTTTCGACGTGACGTCTGTACGTACGTACGTACGTACGTACGGACGGACGTATGTGTGTCGCATAACTCAAATACGGTTAGACGTAGAAAGTTGAAATTTTGTATTTAGGACTGTTATAGCATCTAATTGTGCACCTCCTATTTTTGGTTTCAGTCTACAAACCGGAAGTAGTACTTTTTAAAAATATTTCGATAAATATTTAATTTTAGACAATTTTTTTTATTTTAAATGAAAGATTATGTGATTATTACCTACAATCGGTATTTTATAAATATTTTTGTATCTGCTATCATTTAAAAATAATTAAAGTATATATTTATAATTTATAGTATTTCGGTATCTTGTAGTCCATGATCGATTAACATTTGTTACTACGTAAAATTTAAATGATTATGACATGACAGTGACAATAGTAAAATATGCTTTATATCTTCTTCTGCAGTTTAAATCAAATGACTAAAATATATTTGTGAGTATACTAGTATAATAAGTTAAAAGAATTTTTAATATTATTTTACATTTTAGTTATTAAGAAAAGTATGAACACACAAGGCGTACAAGGAAGTCATGTGGTGTCCACGTCAGATTTTTACTTCCTTGTACGAAGTAAGGAAGTATTGTAATCGCGAAAAATTTCGGTTCTCAGATTTTGACGGAAATATCCGTTTTGACCTTTTCTGAATCCATTATGACTAGTTTCGACGTGACGTCTGTACGTACGTACGTACGTACGTACGGACGGACGTATGTGTGTCGCATAACTCATATACGGTTAGACGTAGAACGTTGAAATTTTGTATTTAGGACTGTTATAGCATCTAGTTGTGCACCTCCTATTTTTGGTTTCAATCTATAAACCGGAAGTAGTACTTTTTAAAAATATTTCGATAAATATTTAATTTAACACAAATTTTTTTATTTTAAATGAAAGATTATGTGATTACCTAAAATCGGTATTTTATAAATATTTTTGTATCTGGTATTATTTAGGAATAATTAAAGTATATATGTATAATTTAGTATTTCTTTATCTTGTAGTCCATGATCGATTAACATTTGTTACTACGTAAAATTTAAATGATTATGACATGACAGTGACAATAGTAAAATATGCTTTATATCTTCTTCTGCAGTTTGAATAAAATGACTAAAATATATTTGTGAGTATACTAGTATAATAAGTTAAAAGAATTTTTTATATTATTCTACATTTTAGTTATTAAGAAAAGTATGAACACACAAGGCGTACAAGGAAGTCATGTGGTGTCCACGTCAGATTTTTTTTTACTAAAACAATTAGAGATGAGTATTCGTAGTCACTCTCCGTTATTCGGCCTGATTCTCTAAGCAAAGTTGTTAATTTTAACCACTATTTTGAGTGGTTACATTGACGACCAGTTGTTAATTCTTAAAATGGTATTTACTAAATTCAAAGTCGTTATTATTTAACGATAATTTGTTAATTTTAGTGGTTAAGCTGGCAACAGCTTTCTAGCTATAGCCAGAAATTAGAGACTGTCAGAAATTAGAGAAATGGAGCTAGGTTTTGATAATTTATTGTTAGTACGTGAAATATTTCATGAACTTGATGAATACGAGCAAATAGGCAAGTCAAAATAGACATCAATTCACAATAATTCCAAAAGTTTTCAAACTTTAATCTAAGGTCGGGATAGGTATAAAAACAAACTATAAAATTTTGCAACCTTTTCCGAAGTCCGGAACATTGTTAAAATTGCACTTAAGTTGAATTTTGCTCTATGCTCGTGAAAAAAATTCCAAAAGTTTTGCAAACTTAGGGTTAACATTTAATTATAAATAAACATGTTCCGGTCAACGTAAAAGGTTGCAAATCTATACAACTGTTCGGAATATTTTTTCGATGTATCTGCCAAGTTTGCAGAACTTTTGGAATTTTTTTCGTCCAGTTTATTAAGGAAAAACCTTATTTTTATTTAAAAAAATGTTCCGTACCCTTAAATTGGTTGCAAATTTGATACGTTATAAGAAATAATATATTTAATACTACCCTAAGTTTGTAAAACTTTTGGAATTTTTTTCACGAGCATAGAACAAAATTCAACTTAATTGCAATTTTAGCAATGTTCCAGACTTCGGAAAAGGTTGCAAAATGAGATTTATTGCTGTCTCGATGTACCATTCCCTTGACCAAAATTTGAAGACTTTTGGAAGTATTGTTAAATTTTCGATTTTTAATGTCTATTTTGACTGGCCTAAAAGGTAAGTTTATTTTGCTACAAGTAAGTTTTATTTTTATTGTTTATAAACGTTTAAGGCAAATATTACGAATGGAACATCGCAGAATAAGATATGTCAGCAACCCATTTAAGATTCCAGAAAAGCGACTTTAAAAAATATTTCGTTTAAATCGAGAATTAGCTCATCATTTATATAAAATTTTAGACGAAATTTTAGAACAACCAAGGAGATCAACTTTTATTCCAAATTATTTTGAAAGTTCTTTTGACACAAAATTTTTGGATACGGTTCCTACGTGGTTCCTACCAAGGAATTATCGGACAGGATTATTATTTCTTTTCAGGAGATGTTTTTTCTTATACCCAAAATAATATACTATTTTGCTCAATGAAATTAATAATTTGGATATATTGCGCAGCAAAACAACGAGCACCACGTGTTTTCTTAATATTACCCCTACTCATTTTAATTGTTGGGATATAACATTAAATATGCGAATTTTTTTAACTTTACCATTTGTTGACATTTGACATAACAGAACAAACCGCTTATTGACATTTAAATTTCAAGGAAAGAATAAGAACAGACACACGTTTTCATACAAATGCGCATGCGCTGCAACTAACTTCACGCTGGTTCATAACGATAGTAGTTACATTTAAAAAATTTAACAACTTGGTTAGAAATGACCATAGAGAATACGAAAATTTCTCAAATCTTTAAATCAGTTGCTAAACACAGTTGTTATTTTGAAGTAGTTACGTAACAACTGCTTAACCACTTTTATTAGAGAATCAAGCCGATTATCTGCTTATCCAAAAATTGCGAAAGGAGTATAATCAGGTTTTATATGAATTTTCATTACTTATAATACTCATTTTGAGATTTTTCAGGTCTGATGGCATCTACAATCCACATACAATTGATAAATATATTAGTAAACTTTTGCTTTGCCTTATTGTTTAATTCAGGATTAATTCATAATTGAAATTCAGGTGTAGTTTCAATGCAGTTATTTAACATTAGCTCTGAATTTAGTTTAGATGCATTGTTATCTAATTTTTCAATTAACGCGCCATTACTGTTAATATTTAAGTTTGCGCTGGTCAAAATGTCTTCCTAACAATAATTATTATTTTGCAAGTGTTATCAGAAACTCGTACACCATGTAATTTTACAGGTACCTATATGAAATGTATTTAGATTAATACTAGTGTGTACTGTACCAGTTATACATAGAGTTTCGAATTGGTTATACCAATTTATTCTAAATTTGACACATACAAGCTTCGTAAATGTTGATGATCGCATTTATCTTTTATAAGTGAAATATTACTACCTGTGTCGAGCATCTAATTTCACCATGGCCTCTATTCTCGTTTGTGAATCCAAAACGTATGAAATTTTTGATGAACGTATACGTTTCTGAACGTACGATTTTCGTACGCTTGGCAACAGATAGCTTATAACCACTTGTTCACTGCATTTATCATTCGTTTGCCTTATTAATTTAGATATTTAAAATTTAAGAGGGAAACTGGTGGTTAAATGCGCTCGAATTATATTGTTGAATAATCTTGACATGAACTGAAATTTCACATAATTTGCACAACGGCGTTAGTTTCATTAAAATCTTTTTAATGCACATTAGATTATTAATTAGCTATTTAATATGAATTGGAAAATCACAATTTTAATATATTATTAGTTTTTATTTTAAATGAATGATAAAACATAGCTCTATTGAGCAATTTGAAAAAAATATTTATAATTAAGAGCCTAATGTAGTGAAGTTGCGCGCAGCAAAAACATGCTTTTGAATAGGGATTGAAATTGAGACTAATTTTGGTCGGATCGATTTAATTTTTTTTTTCATTTAAAGATAAAGATGAACTCCGCATCCGCTTAGTGTTGAAATTTTAGTTTTATTTTTTGTTTCAATTTTACAATGCCATAAACTTGTCATAATTTGCCTTACTTCACATAATTGTTACTCAGTATATCAACAGAAATTGCAAATTTCAACACTAGATTGAATTTTTATCTTTCAAATGAACCCTTGTTTGTGATGATACGTTCAAATGTAGTACCAATTTTAACCCCCCTCTCGCAGACAGCTACATTCGGGCCTTAAATGCAATTTTTTACAGTATAATTAAATTAAATTTGAAAAAATAAGACAGGAGCTCAATAGAGACATGTTTACTCTACTATTTAAAAAAATCTGACGTGGACACCACATGACTTCCTTGTACGCCTATTAAACTGTTCATACTTTTCTTAATAACTAAAATGTAGAATAATATAAAGAAATCTGACGTGGCCACCACAAGACCTCCCGCCATACCTACTTTATTCTTTTAACTTATTATACAAAACATATACTAATATAATATAAGTACTACTACTACTGCTACTATACTCACAAATATATTTTTGTCATTTTATTTAAACTGCAGAAGAAGATATAAAGCATATTTTACTATTGTCACTGTCATGTCATAATCATTTAAATTTTACGTAGTAACAAATGTTAATCGATCATGGACTACAAGATACCGAAATACTAAATTATAAATATATACGAGGGGTTGTTTTTATATTCCCGGACTGGGCTGTTTAGAATTTTGATGCAATTTTTCATTATGCTGTTTTTTAATCACATATGCCTTGGTAACTTGTGTGGCAATTTACAAAACAATTACAACATTATTAATTTTATTATCTGTCAGTTTGTGTCGTCGCGCGTTGTATATCTATCGAAATGAATAAAATCGAATACCGGGCTGTTATACAATTCCTTACAAAACAAGGAAAACCTCCAAATATTATTCTTGAAGAAATGTTGGCTGTATACGGGGATGATTGCCCTTCTAAGTCAACTATTTGCGAGTAGTCAAAATTGTTTAAACATGGTCGAGAATCACTGGATGATGATTCTCGTCCAGGGCGCCCTGTTGACGTGATCACTTCAGATGTTGTTGAAAAAACCAAGTGTTTGATACTGGAGGATGCAAGACTAAAGAAGCGACAATTAGCAGTTAGCAATTAGAGTATTATGCAAACCTGATGCACCGCCTTAGAGATGCTATTAAAGTGAAGAGACGCGAAAAACTGACGCAAGGTGTCTTGTTGCTCCACGACAATGCACCAGTGCACAAGTCCAGACTTTCAAAAGCTGCTGTAGCTGATTGTGGCTTCGAAGAAATTGAACATCCGCCTTCTAGTCCAGATCTAGCACCCGGTGCTAGATTTGTTCCCAAATCTCAAAAAAACACTAAGGGGGACAAAATTTAGGGACAATAACGAACTTATAGCAGCTGTTGAGGGCCATTTTGCGGAAAAACCAAATGAATATTTTTATACTGGATTAAAGATGTTATTGAAACGGTGTTATACCTGTATTCAAAAGCAGGGGAACTATATTGAAATTTTTATTTTTTTTGTTGCTCTAGTCTTTTGTTTTCATGCCTAGTCCGGGAATATAAAAACGACCCTTCGTACTTTAATTATTCTTAAATGATACCAGATACAGAAATATTTATAAAATACCGATTGTAGGTAATAATCACATAATCTTTCATTTAAAATAAAAAAATTTGTCTTAAATTAAATATTTATCGAAATATTTGAAAAAAGTACTACTTTCGGTTTATAGATTGAAACCAAAAATACAAAATTTCAACTTTCTACGTCTAACCGTACTTGAGTTATGCGACATACATCATACATACGTCCGTACGTACGTACAGACGTCACGACGAAACTAGTCATAATGGATTCAGAAAAGATCAAAACGGATATTTCCATCAAAATCTGAAAATCGAAATTTTTCGCGATTACAATACTTTTTTTTACTCTGTACCAGGAAGTAAAAATCATGAATTTTGTTACTTGAAGTGTGCGACGATAAAAAGGAATTTTGTAAAATCTAATAAGATTGTATTTTTCTGCCTTAATTCAAATAATTAACTAATAAAGTAAGGTGCATTTAAATCATAAAATCAAATTGAATTTAATGCCGAAGTGCAAAAATAGCAAATTTTAATTCTTGTTAGGCTTTTTCAATGTAATTCGAACGAAGGGGTCTTGGTTGAGCTGAAATTTAAAGTTTTTCCTCGAGAGAATATATAGTAAATTTTTTTGTTTATTGTCTTTAATCAACTATAATTTCTAAACAAATATAGATATTGACTCGCGGTTTACAGCATTTTATAGAAAAATGTTTCAAGAATATAATGTTTAAAAATGCGAGTTAATATCTTTATTCGTTTAGAAATTATAATTCATTAAAGGCAGTAAACAAAAGACTAAACAAAAATTTTACTATATTCTTTCGGGAAAACAGTACATTATGCACCAAGGGAGGAAAACTCTTTTTTGCTCCCGCGCAGCAAAAGCGTTACTCCCGAAGTGCATACGATAATTTTTGTAACGAGTGCACAGAAAAATGAGCTGAAACGTGCTTGTTTAGAGGGAGAAAAAACGCGTTTTTGCTCCGTAGAAATATTTTGCTCCCTCTCGATTATTTTTGCTCCCTCTAAACAAGCACGTTTCAGCTCATTTAATAAAATTTTAAATATCAGCTCAACCAAGCCCTTTGAAAATTTTTGCCAGAATGTATCTCAGAAAATTAAATGCTGCAAAGTCAATATCATTATTCGTTCCGAAATTATAGTTGATTGAAAACACATTTAAAAAAAATTTCTATGTTAAGATTTCGGCTAAACTAGGGCCTCGAAAAAAAACCTTTGAAATCGAATGACGAATGCATATCCGTTAGAAAGTTACAGCCGTTTTTTGTATTATATGCAGTTTACATAAAATGACTAAAATGACTAAAATATATTTGTGAGTACCTAGTAGGTATAGTAAAAATAATAGGTTGGTTAAGAAGCATGACGGAAGGTCTTGTGCTGGCCACATTTTTTTGGTTTAAAATTACATTTTTCAGTTAACGAGAAAATCTGAAGCAAATATAACTCGACTTTGGTAAAATAACTCATCAAATAAATCTGAATGATTATTTTTTCTATATGACTAAGTAAAAACCCAGCGTAATCATAGCGTAATGCTGTAATTGAAGCTTAAAAATCATAATTTTCTATTATTCTGTATACTAAAGTAAATAATTCAGGCAAGTATAATGGATGAGCAGGGGAACTTATTATTACAAGGCATTTGACTTTGAATGAAAAAACATTTTAATTCAACTCGAAATTTTGTCTCCATACACGAAACCGACATTTATTGACTGATGAAATTATCAACTCTCGGTTTCTTGCAATAAATTCTCCGAACACAATTTTTTTAGAGGGCCTTAGTTAAGCCAAAATTAAAAGATTTTCTCCAAGAGAAAATTTGAAACATTTGACTTTTTTCGTATTGTTTGAGTAATAATCTTTAATTTCTGAACGAATGAAAATATTGACTTCCGGTTTCTTTCTTAAATTCTACGAACATTTCTCTATAAGATTCCTACATTATTTTAAAAACAGTTTTGTGCAATCATTAAGTCTAAATATCAATTTTTTGCCGAAAAGAAAGATGAGAGATTTTTAAAATATTGTTTTTATTATAAAAACATTTGATATTTTGGCTTACACCCAAAAATGTTTTTAAAATAAATATATCTTATAGAGACATGGTCGTAGAATATAATGAATTTTATGCAAATAACTCAAAAACTGTACGATTTATGAAGTTATTTGTAAGGATCTTTCTGGTAGAAAATTTTCTATTTTCTATCTATTGTCGTTTGTTTCATTAAAATTGGTCAAATGGTTCTAGAGATATTCAAATATAAAGCAAGAAAGACAGCGCTCGGAAGATGTCATCAAATGACGTCATCACAGGGGGCGGGGGAGGTGTCTCCCGATTGATTTTTATACCACTGGACATATATAATCATGGTACAAAATTTGGTGCTGCTATCCGGAAGTGAAATATTTTTACGCTAACTGCGTGCACTATGACGAAAAGCTAGTCTTTCGAGGTCAAACTTGTCAAAAACTGAAAAAGGTCGAAAATGTTGTTATTTTTTTAATTTTTGACAATGATCCGGAAGTCTGCTGAGGTCGAAAACTTGGATTTTTCATAAGGCTACCGTCATATACAACATACAAAAAAATCATAACTACCCCATTTGATACAAGGTAGAATGTTTAAATTTACTGGACTACATATATTGAGGATTTTTTCTCCTAACTTTTCTTTTGGCGACAATTGTATCTTAGATAGTGTATTTTATATTTTGTTTATACTACTATTTTTGTTTACAATAAATTCATATTTAAAAAACGCAGAAACCTAACGAGATAAGGATAATAGCATTCACCATCTCTCCCGTATAAATAAGATAGTTGGTGAATGCAACTATGGCAGAGGTGGTGACCCACAATTATCCGTTGATTCTTCAAGAAATGCCTCTCCCCTCTCCTAGACTAGGTTGTTCAAAAAATTCAACTTCTTCAAGTTCCTCTCAATCAGGTTGTTCAAAAAATTCCGTTTCAACAAGTTCTCTTCCACCATATATGTCAAATGATGATGATATCACCTCCCGAAAAATACTGAATCAAATTTCTCCAATACCAGTAATGGAGTAATGTCATCTCGTCTCAAATTGAAAAAGTTCGTAAGAATTCAAGAAATTTGGCATCTATTGATCTTTTGTAAATACGGAAAGCAATATTGGACGTTTGAAGTAAAGTCAGCAAAAAAGCGGGGAAAACAAAAAAAAATCTGACGTGGCCATCACACAACCTTCCGCCATATCTAGACTTTAAACAGAAATGTATACGTACAATCCGGTGCCCATTTAAAATGTACAAATAAAAATCTAAAATATTCAAACACAGAAATTAGTATCACCTGAATCAAAAGATTAGGCTGGAATGTAGAATAGGTGTTTAAGAGAAAATGTTTTTTTATTTTTTAGGAGATCGTTTATTATGCTTAAATATGACATAAACAAGCAAAATTAGACCGCGGAAGAGTGTTTTAACATGATTTTTTTGAAGAAAATGAAATTTTTTTGGTTAACCTCAATGTGTCAAAATTGCAAAAAATTGAATAAAATGACGTTTTTGTATGTTTTGTATGTATGTTAACCTGAATGTGTCAAAATGGCTAAAAATAAAGCCCCACAAACTCGGTTTTGGTATTTACTACACTAACAAAGCTAACAAAACCGTACTAGAGCCCCACAAACTCGGTTTTTATTTTTACTACACTAACATAGCTAACAAAACCGTACTAGAGCCCCACAAACTCGGTTTTGGTATTTACTACACTAACAAAGCTAACAAAACCGTACTAGAGCCCCAGAAACTCGGTTTTGGTATTTGCTACACTAACAAAGCTAACAAAACCGTACTAGAGCCCCATAAACTCGCATTTTTTTGTAT
>OX384031.1:19730817-19768317 GCA_947534325.1 Agonum fuliginosum | reverse complement strand
TAAGTGAGGAATCCAGGTTAGTTTTGAATCTAGTGTTATTCCTAAGAATTTTATGGTGTTTTCGTATTTGATGTGTACATTGTTTAGTTTTAATAGTGGATGAACGTGAGGTTTCCGGAGTCGGCAGAAATGTACTGCTGTTGTTTTTTGGCTTGAAAATTTGAATCCGGTGGTGGATGCCCATTTTTCTATATTTTTTAGTGCTTGTTGTAGCTGTAGACTGACGCTTTTTATATTTTTTCCATGGCAGTACATGGTAACGTCGTCGGCGAATAATGATATTTTGACGTTTGATGGTACGCAGTTTGTAATTTTGTTGATTGCTATTAAGAAGAGTGTTACACTTAAAATCTCTCCTTGTGGGACGCCATTTTGTTGTGTTTTTTCTTCGGATAATTTTCCGTTCGATTTCACCTTAAATGTTCTTTTTTCTAGGAAGCTTTTTATGAGTTTGAGGATGTTTCCGTCTATTTTTAGTTCTTTTAATGACTTTAATATGTGGTGTTTCCATGTCATGTCATAAGCTTTTTCTAAATCTAGGAAAATCGCTATTAAGTGGTGCTTTTTATGGAATGATTCTTGGATTTCCGATGTTAGAGGTAGTATGCTGTCCATGGTAGAACGACCACTTCTGAATCCGCTTTGTGTGTTAGTGAGTAGCTGGTTTTTTTCTAAGTACCACATGATTCTTTTGCTTAGCATTTTTTGTAGTATTTTGCCGAGGGTGTTTGAAAAAGCTATGGGTCTGTAGCTCGATGGGTTTGTTTTAGGTTTATTTGGTTTTAATATTGGCACAACTATTACTTCTTTCCATTTTTCTGGGTAGACTTGAAGTCGTAATATGGTGTTGTAAATATTTAGGAGATCTTGTAGGGCTTGGTTGGGTAGATGTTTTACGAATTCGAATGGGATTCCGTCTGGCCCTGGGCTGCTACCTCCTTTTATTTCGTTGATCGTTGTTGTGAGTTCTTGAATTTTAAATGGTGCGTTCATCGGGTCATTATCTTGATATTCTATTTTTATATGTTCTGTTTCTGCTTTTTCTTTGTGTTGTAGGAAGTTTGTGGAATAGTGTTTGTCAGATGAATTTTCTTCAAAATTTTCAGCTAGGATGTTGGCTATTTCTTGTGAATTTGTTATTGTATTGTTGTTGTTTATTAATGCGTTTGTCTGTTGGACTGATTTTCCATTTTTTATTTTCCTTATCTTATTCCAGACTTCTTGTGATGGCGTTTCGGTGGTTAATGTTGATACGTATTTTTCCCATGAGGATTTTTTACTTTTAAGGATTGTTCTGCGTAGTATAGCCTGGGTTCTTTTTAGAGTAATTAGCTTTTCTGTCGTTTTATTTTTCCTATATTGGTAGAGTGCTCGTTTGTTATTTTTTATAGCTAATTCGCATTCTTCGTTCCACCATGGTACTACTTTTTTAACTCTTTTGATTTTTCTCTCTCCAAATGTGTTTTCAGCGGCTGTTATTATATTTTTCGTGAAGTTTTCCACCATTTCATTTAGATCTGTGTTTGTTTCTGAATATGTGTTTTTGTTATTAATGTTTTCTGTGAAAATATTCCATCTGGTGTTGTCTATTCTCCAGTTGGCATATATTGGGTGCAGGTTTGAGTCTGTTTGCACTGCGGTTGATCTTATTATGATGGGGAAGTGGTCAGAGTTAAATAAGCAGGGGGCGGTGTTCCATGTAAAGTTTGTTGCTATGGATGGGGAGCATAGTGTTAAGTCTATTGCTGAGAGATGGCCCGTATTTGTTGAGAAGTGTGTAGGTGTGCCGTCGTTTAGTAATACTAGATTGTTATTATCAATTATTTTTTCTAGTATTTTTCCTTTGTTGTTCGTGTTTCTTGATCCCCATAGAATGTTATGGGAGTTGAAGTCACCTACGATTAGGTATGGTGTTGGAAGTTGGCTTATGATGTTGTCAATTTCTGTTTCTTGAATATTTTTATCTGGTGGTATATAAATATTGCAGAGTGTGATATTGTGTGGTGATATTGCTTTTACTGCTATGGCTTCGAGGTTGGTGTTAAGTGGTATTTCAAATGCAGGGTTTTTATTATTTATTAAGGTGGCTACTCCGCCACTGGCGTTGTGGTGGGTTGTTCTATCTTTTCTGAATACCGTGTAATTTTTTATGTTTATTGTTTGTGTTTCTTTTAGTCGGCTTTCTTGGATGCATATGTGTTCCGGGTTATAGTCTGCTATTAATTTTTGGAGTTCACCTCTGTGGGCGGTGAGGCCGTTACAATTCCATTGTATTAGCATTCTGACAGAGATTCTAGACTTGAGTGGATGTCAATGTTAAGTTCTCCTTGTAGTTGTTTTGTTAAAGTATTTTGGATTTTTGTAAAGCGTGTTTTTAGTCCTCTGTTTTTTATTAATGGATATAGTGTTTTTAGCATTTGGATGAGATTAATAATATCCGTGGTAAAATCTCTAGCAACGTGAATTTGATCCGGTATACCGAAACCATCTTCGAGGAATTTTTTAAGTTCTTCGAATGTTAGGATGTATTTATTCGGGTTGTCCTTCATTTCTTTTTCTATTGGTTGTAGTGCTATGTTTAGTGGTTCTGCTGGACTTTGTGAGCGAGGTTTCTTTAGTGTTTGTTTTGCTGTTGCGTCACCTTGTGCGGTAATTATTGCTGTAATGTTTTTCCTTTGTAGGGGAGGGGATATTGGCTGTCTGTTCGGGTAGTTTTCTATTGATGATGTGTCTGATTCGGATGCAGGACGTTTGTTTGTTGGTGTGTTTGTATTGGTTTTATTGTTAGTATTATAGTTATTGTTGTTATTAGTTTGATTTGTGATTGTAGTACTGTTTATGGCTGCTCCTGTCTTTTTTGCGTCGATTGTTGTGTTAGGATTTTTATTTATTGTGTTAGTGTTAGTTATTTCAGTGGTTGTTTTTTTGGCGGTGTCATTTGTGTGGGCTTCTTCACACTGGTTGCTCGTGTGGCCTTGTTTTTTGCATATAAAACATAGTGTTGTTTCTTCGTTTATAAATATTCTGTATTCTGTGTCTTCATAGTTGACTGTTATTGTTGCTGGGAGGCAAATTTCTTCATTAGTTGGAATGAATACCTGTCGTCTGAAACTTAGTACGTGAGAGTACTCAGATTCTTGCATTCCGACTCTTAAAAACGATATTGGTGATATTAGTCGTAATCCTGAATTTTTTAGTGATTCTTCTATGATAGTATGTGGGATTGAGGGGCACACATTTGACAGAATTATTCGTTTTGCCGGTGTCATCATGCGGCGAATGTTGATTATGTTTCCGTCAATTTCCACTGTGTTGTGTTTTGCTACTATTTCATCTACGTGAGATTTTGACTGTAGAAATACACATATTCTATTTTTTGATATTCTGGAGGCGAAGAGTATTTGTTTTGGGCCTATTATTTTTCCTATAGACATGATGTAATCTTTGATTTTTAATGTGTCTACTGCATTCATTATAATTGCTTGGTCTTTCTTTGGAAATGTATCAATAGTGGGTTTCTTTACTGCGTCTACGAATGTTTTAGTTTGCATGTTTGATGTTGTTTGGCTTGGGGTCGTGTTGGTGATAGTTGTAGTTGTAGGTAACATGTTTAGTGTGGTTTGTTTGGTGCGCCCCTGTAGTCAGGAGGTGCTCGAAGGTTGTGTATTTGAGCTATTGGTTTATAGATGGCTGTACTAGGTTGATTGTTAGGTTTTTTAATAGGTTTAGGTTGGAATTTTCTAGAGGAATGGATTTATATTTTGGGTGGAATTTATACTTCCCTCAGATACTCTACTTGTATTGTTGTTGGTGTTATTAGTAACTTGGTTTTCTTCATAAGTAAAACTAACTGTAACTCACTTTTAACTCTGCATGAATCACACGTGGTTTAACCGGTGAAGGTTGCTTGCTACTGTAAGTAATATTTAGCTTGTATTTTCAGTAAAAGTAACTCATACTAAGTAACAATGATTCTTTAAAAATCTAAAACTGTTTATGATAGATTAAAAATAGTATTTAACTGTTAATGCATGAAGTATGATGTATAAATGTACACTGCTGTTAAATTAGATACGTATTATTTAAATTTTTTACAAACATATGGCGAATTATATATTAAAAAGGTTCAAAATTATTTTCTGTGAAAGAATTAAGACTTTTCAAGAGAGCAGAAGAATAAATATTTTTGTTTAAAATTTAGATTGCTAATTCTAGCGTTTCTTGACTATTAATTTTGTTATAATTTCTTTACTAATACTTATACTTGTTACCTATAATACAAAATCGTTCTATACTGTTTTAGTGTTAGTGTTGCAATTTCGTATAAAAACTGCAATGGGAGTGTTCGGTGGCGAAATGCTACAAACGCGGCGCCACAACCGACTTGTACTCTCCAGAACTTTGTATAGTAAATTGAGAACTTACGAAGGCGCGAGCAAGCGTAAAGTGTACATAATTGGAGAATCAATTCCTAAAAGTGACAGTTACTTAAGGCGGGAATGTAGCTTTATAAATATAAAGAGGAAAAACAGTGCTCTACGGTTTGTAAAATATTGAATCTAATACTAACGTAAGAACATTACAATTTTTTACAACAATATTTAATATTAATTCTACAGTGCGACTCATCGATTTTACCAAATTTTGCCATAGTATTGTTTTAAAAAAAAGTCGAATAAAGAGAACAATTAATACTACTTTAACATAATTTAGGGCATTTTAAATACAAAATGTATTAAAATTCATGCGTCGCACTGTAGGTAAAATGTTATACAGTATATAAATAATGCGTTGTATTATTTCATTTGTCTTATAAATACAATATTTTACAAATACACTCGAGGAAAATAAAAACGCACCAAAAATGACAAAATTTCAAAGTGCGATATCTCGGCCGCATTTCGACGAAATTGAATGAATCTTCGAGTTCTGAAAGCGTTGAAGTCTTATCTTTAATGTGATTATAGCCAATGTTTTAAAAAATCCACTTTACTCTCTCCCACCCCTCTAAGAAAAACGAATGTATCTGATGTCCAAAAAAGTCCAACTCATACGGACTGACAAAAAAATCGTGGACCTTATTGGCCAACAGGGTAATAAAGATCAGACTTTTCCTGCAAGGTCCGCAAAATTTCAAATAATTACGACGATTTGGCGCGAAGTTATGAATTTTTGAAAAAAAAGCGCCTTTTTCAGGTTTTTGGCCATAACTTGGCGAAATTTGCACGAAAATCAATAAATTTTGGATTTTCGAGAACGATAAAGGTTTCTCTATTCGGCCATGTAAGTTAATCTGCCACCAAACCCGATCCACCCCTGCCACCACCGGATAAAAAAACATGTTTTTGACTGAAAAATGTTCAATTGTAGCAACTTGTAGCGTGAGTAAAAAAAATCGTGGACCTTATTGCCCAACAGGACAATAAAGTTCAATCCTTTTCCTTCAATTTTCTCAAAATTTCAAGTACGTGCGATAATTTGGCAGAATTTATTTTTGTGCTTTTTGCCCATAATTTGTCCGATTTCGCACCAAATTCGTTTATTTATACAATTTTTTTTCAAAAATTCATAAAAATTGAAGGAAAAGGATTGAACTTTATTGTCCTGTTGGGCAATAAGGTCCACGATTTTTTTTACTCACGCTACAAGTTGCTACAATTGAACATTTTTCAGTCAAAAACATGTTTTTTTATCCGGGGGTGGCAGGGGGTGGATCGGGTTTGGTGGCAGATTAACTTACATGGCCGAATAGAGAAACCTTTATCGTTCTCGAAAATCCAAAATTTATTGATTTTCGTGCAAATTTCGCCAAGTTATGGCCAAAAACCTGAACAAGGCGCTTTTTTTTCAAAAATTCATAACTTCGCGCCAAATCGTCGTAATTATTTGAAATTTTGCGGATCTTGCAGGAAAAGTCTGATCTTTATTACCCTGTTGGCCAATAAGGTCCACGATTTTTTTGTCAGTCCGTATGAGTTGCCAAAGTTGGACTTTTTTGGACATCAGATACATTCGTTTTTCTTAGAGGGGTGGGAGAGAGTAAAGTGGATTTTTTAAAACATTGGCTATAATCACATTAAAGATAAGACTTCAACGCTTTCAGAACTCGAAGATTCATTCAATTTCGTCGAAATGCAGCCGAGATATCGCACTTTGAAATTTTGTCATTTTTGGTGCATTTTCAAGTGGTGCGTTTTTATTTTCCTCGAGTGTATGATGCCACTTTTAGAGCGTGTTCGCTATTGCTGCCTTTGTTCGACACACTGCTAAATCTGTATATTTCTTTCCTTTTTCTCAACGAAATCGTAGACAGCTACATTCGGGCCTTAAATTCGAGGTTTGGGCAGCAGATAGGTTTTCGTTTTAAAATGCGTTCTTGTATTGTTTGTGCAAAAAAAAACTAATCTCAATATGTTACCACAAGATGCAATAAGAAGAGAGTTATGATTGCAGGAATTAAATAAGTTAAATATCATTATATATCTTCCCAATTCACTTTTTAACTGGTCTAATTTCCACGCGTTATAACTCATTGTATATAGCAAATAAAATTACATCTCCACCGTATGAAAATAAAACTGTTACTTAGTTAAATTAAATTTAAATTATCCCGGTACAGTAAAATGACAGTACAAGTCGGTGCTGCTGCCATTTACGATAAGCTTTGCCCGAACACTCCCATTGAATAAATCATTTAATTATATTTTAAATCTGCATTATAGGTATACCTACAGCTACATATAGATGAAAGGGCCAGGGTTAGACTAATAGGCTAGGCATATTAGGATTCTCAGAGGAAAGTTTTGATATAGTTTTGATTTTTTCACCCTTTATGGTTTTTGGGTCACTGAACACGAATTTGAAGTTTGCGGGCAAAAATTTTGACCGGAACTTTATTTTTTTGGCACTTTTTGACCAAATTTTGGCACTTTTTTCAGTTTTTGGCTTATATCTCAGAAAGGAAGCGTTTTTTCGAAAAGTCTATTCTATACAAAATTAAAGTAGACAAAATTTCCTACATTTTTCATATTTAAGGTTTTTTCTAAGACTAACCGTTTCGCCGCTAGAGCGCGCTCAAAAGAGGCCATATTTCCATATCTAGTGAAATTAAAGAAATTTTAGTATTTTAAATTTTGTGTGTGTTTAATCACGTCTAATTTCTAAACGGATAAAGATATTGACTTCCGGTTTGCGGCGTTGAATTCCTTAGTAAATTTTACGTTAGATACATTATATTAAAAATTTGTATGAGGCCTTTGATAACCCAAAATTTAGTTATTACCTTCAAGTGAAAAATTGCAAAATTTCAGAATTTTAAATATTTTTTGTGTTTAATCACGTCTAATTTCTAAACGGATAAAGATATTGACTTCCGGTTTGCGGCGTTGGATTCCTTAGTAAATTTTACGTTAGATACATCATATTAAATTTTTTTATAAGGTCATTTATAACCCAAAATTTAATTATTACCTTCAAGTGAAAATTGCAAAATTTCAGAATTTTAAATATTTTTTGTGTTTAATCAACTCTACTTTCTGAACGAATAAAGATATTGACTTCCGGTTTGCGGCGTTGGATTCCTTAGTAAATTTTACGTTAGATACATTATACTAAATTTTTTTATATGGCCTTTGATAACCCAAAATTTAATTATTACATTCAAGTGAAATCTGCAAAATTTCAGAATTTTAAATATTTTTTGTGTTTAATCAACTCTACTTACTGAACGGATAAAGATATCGACTTCCGGTTTGCAACATTGGACAATTTTATGTAAGATAAATTGTACTATTTTTTTAGAGGCTTTTAATAATCTGAAATTTAATTATTTTCTCCTAGAGAAACTTGTAAAATTTTAAAATTTTCCTGTGTTTAATCAACTTTAATTTCTGAATGGATCAAGATATCGACTTCGAGTATTCGACATTGGATTCCTCAGACATTTTTATGAAAGATACATTGTACTGTATTTTTTTTTGAAGGACCTTTAATAAGCCGAAATTTAATCATTTTCTCCAAGAGAATAAGAATATTCTAAAATTTTATAATTTTCTCTTGGAGAAAATCATTAAATTTCGGCCCTTCAAAAATAGTACAATATATCTCATATAAAAATGCCTGAGAAATATCTTTATCCGGTTAGAAATTAGAGTTGATTAAACAAAGAAGAATTTAAAAATACTAAAATAAAAGAAGTGAAAATCGGTCGCCATTTCCCAAGATGGCGGCCGTAGCACAACATGCATGAATGTTGATTTTTTATATGTTGTTACTAGGTAGGTACTAGTACTACATATGCAAAATATCATCTTTTAGGGAATTACTTCCAGGTATAGGCTAGGCATATTAGCAAAAAAATTGTTTTTTGGGTCTCTGAACACGAATTTGAAGTTTGCGGGCAAAAATTTTGCCCAAAACTTTGTTTTTGAGCACTTTTAGACCAAATTGTTACAACAGTTAAGTATCACAGCAAGGCCGATTTCTGCGTAAACGGTGAATTTCACTAGATATGGAAATATGGCCCCTTTTGGGCGCGCTCTAGCGGCGAAACGGTTAGTCTTGGAAAAAACCTTATATATGAAAAATGTAGGAAATTTTGTCTACTTTAATTTTGTATAGAATAGACTTTTCGAAAAAACGCTTCCTTTCTGAGATATAAGCCAAAAACTGAACAAAGTGCCAAAATTTGGTCAAAAAGTGCCAAAAAAACAAAGTTCCGGTCAAAATTTTTGCCCGCAAACTTCAAATTCGTGTTCAGTGACCCAAAAAACATAAAGGGTGAAAAAATCAAAACTATATCAAAACTTTCCTCTGAGACCCAATATTTTTACTAATATGCCTAGCCTATAATATAAACATATTATTAAAATTTTAATAACGAATTAAAAAATATAAATAATTAAATATAACAAAAAATAAATTGTCCCTAGATTAAAAATAATAATAATTAATAATAATAATTAATTAATTAATTAATAATAATAATAAATAGTGTTAAATCAGATTGTTTTTTATGTTATAACCTTCGACCATATATAGGAATAGACAAACAACGCAAGCCTTTGTTGTGAAGCAAAGAACTAGCGTAGCGGTGTGAAGAGGAGTATGACCTGCAGACACCTTGAAGTGTTACAGTTTGCCTATTTTCATTTTCTGTTCCATGATAACAAACCAGAAGTCAGCAATGTGCAACACTTTAGGGTGTCTTCACCTCCTTTCCCCGCCTATAGCTGCTGCTCCCCGCTACAGTACTTCTTGCCTTCACAACATTGTATACTACAGCATTGAGTGTTATCTGTCTATACCTATATATGGTCGAAGGTTATAACTATGATTATGTTAATATTGAACATAAATTTAGAAGAACTAAAAAGTAGTTTGTTAATCTACAGGAATTTAAAATAAAGATATTATTTCAAAATAATCGTATCAATATATTTATCATTATATTTATTTAAATATTTTGCGAACCTAGAGTTAAAAGTTAAATAATCATAGAATGGATGACAAATAATATTCAGGAAAGAATTTTTTTCCACTTTCGCTTTTCAGCTTGTTGTTTATTCAATTTTATATAAAATTTCTTAGTCATGCTTTTTTAAAGGGCCGTACGAATGACTTGAAATATTAACTTTTCGTAACAATCGAAGTACCTACGCATTTTTCATCAGCAGGTGGTATCAATATTTAGTCAGTTTTTAGAAAACTGCAAATAAAAATTCTTAGAATTTAACAATTTATGTCACAAACTCGGTCACAAACGAATAACAGTCTTATAAAAAATTAAGATAAATTAGAACATTTTCTTTTATATTTTAAAAATATATGTTATAAACTAGTAGTCCAGGAATTATAAAAAAAATACGGGAAAAAAATGATAGACAGCTGAATTTTGGTATATACGCTCATAATGGCTTCTAGTTTAACATACTAAAAGTCCTAAACGATATCGCGTGTGCTTCCATTGCTACGACCTTGTAAAGACCTTGAAAATGAGATTTTTGCGTATAACTCACGAACGGTGACACCAATTAAAAACTTTTTTTACGAAAATGTTGGTAATTTAATGTACTACAAAAAGGCCCTTACCAATTTTATCGTCAGTTTATTTATTTCACTCAAAATCGGGAAAAGGCTAATCACCGTTTTGGAATCGTTGAGAGCCCGTGAATTAGACTTCTGGTTTCAGAAAAATAGCTGCCATTTATGAATGGAATATACTATCGACTTCCGGTTTGCGGCATTCAATTCCTTTTATATTTTTCTATTAGACGTATATATTTTTTAACTTCATCAGGCTTTGGTTTAGCCGGAATTTTAAGTTATTTTAATTTTAGTATATTACTAATTTTTTCATTTATTATGTTTAATCGAATGTTATTTCTGAACAAATAAAAATACTGACTTCCGGTTTTCGGCATTAGATTCCTTGAACATTTCTCTATCGAATACATTATACTAAAAATGTTGAAACATCTTCGTTTAGCCGAAATCTAATGATTTTCTTTAAAGGAGCACAGGAAAATTATAGAAATATTTTTTATTTGTCATGTTTGAACAAGTGTAATTCCTGAACGAATAAAAATACAGACTTCCGGTTTTCAGCATTAGATTCTTTGAACATTTCTCTATTAAATACATTATACTAAAAATGTTAAAACATCTTCGTTTAGCCGAATTACACTTGTTCAAACATGACAAATAACAAATATTTCTATAATTTTCCTGTGCTCTCTTAAAGAAAATCATTAGATTTCGGCTAAACGAAGATGTTTCAACATTTTTGGTATAATGTATTTAATAGAGAAATGTTCAAGGAATCGAATGCTGAAAACCGGAAGTCGGTATTTTTATTCGTTCAGAAATAACACTCGATTAAACATAATAAATGAAAAAATTAGTAATATACTAAAATTAAAATAACTTAAAATTCCGGCTAAACCAAAGCCTGATGAAGTTAAAAAATATATACGTCTAATAGAAAAATATAAAAGGAATTGAATGCCGCAAACCGGAAGTCGATAGTATATTCCATTCATAAATGGCAGCTATTTTTCTGAAACCGGAAGTCTAATTCACGGGCTCTCAACGATTCCAAAACGGTGATTAGCCTTTTCCCGATTTTGAGTGAAATAAATAAACTGACGATAATATTGGTAAGGGCCTTTTTGTAGTACATTAAATTACCAACATTTTCGTAAAAAAAGTTTTTAATTGGTGTCACCGTTCGTGAGTTATATGCAAAAATCTCATTTTCAAGGTCTTTACAAGGTCGTAGCAATGGAAGCACACGCGATATCGTTTAGGACTTTTAGTATGTTAAACTAGAAGCCATTATGAGCGTATATACCAAAATTCAGCTGTCTATCATTTTTTTCCCCTATTTGCCAAAACATTATCTAAAATGCCTGAACTATAGGGCATGCCATAATTTTTAATTACTAACATATTTATTCAGTAAAACACCTCCGTATTATAAGAAAGAAATATGCGGATTTATTTACACTAATTATTCTTTAATATTAATATTTTGCGACTTGATATATTACTGTCCTACTATAAATATTAATTGACATTTTACATTGCATTATTTAGTAAAGCTGTTTTTTTCAGAAAACTGCAACTAAAATTTTATTCGTAGGCCAACATAAACAATTTACAATTTTAGATTAACACAAATAAATACGAAAAACTTTAATTTAGTACATTATTTATTTATGTTTTTCTTTATGCAATGTATTTACCATAACTCAGTGTTTTGTGATTGTTGATGCACCTCCATTAATTCTTTGACTAATTATTTGTTTGCTCTTTTTTCAATTCTATTTTGCCTTTGCAAATTTTCAGTTGTCTCATTAGTTTTATTTCTGGGTAAATGTTCAGTTGGAATCGCGCCGGGCTTTACTTTTCTGCGGTGAATAATTTAATAATGTAGGTATGTCTTAAATTCCAATGCAAATCATTTTCGTTACAATGCAATGAACAAATTCTAGCTGTTTTCAAATTAAGTTTACCTTGCCGTTGGCAAGCATTTTCCCATAGTTCTCGAAGTTCCTTTTCTTTTGGAAAAGAATAAAACTTTATATTACAATTTTTTCATTCTATTGTTGCTTTTGCAACCAAATACGGAACCAACTACCATTTTAAATGTTGATAGTAATTCGTAACAATAACATTCAAGTGCGCGCTCGGCGGCAAACTTGAGCGACTAGGCACAAGGTGACGTCACGTAGTGGGGGATAGTCACGCCCCAGATGCGCAGTGTTCGACCTTACATATCATGGTATAAAGAAACTAAGGTATGTGCATGCGCATGTCTCCCCACCAGCGTGTTCTCGCTGTGACGTCACGCGGCAGACAGAAGCCGGCAGAAGCATTACGGATTGTTGTTAAACTTAGTTATCTGTATGGTTATTTCGAATTTCTTCAAATTGTATACTTAAATATTTACAATGTCGTGTTGTGCAGTATATAGATGTACAAATTATAGTAAAAAAAATCGAGTTACATATCACAGGTTCCCAAAAGATCCAAAAATATGTAAACTTTGGATTATAGCGTGTGGCAGAGAAGATAAAATAAAGATTTCATGGAGACAAGTTTAATACTGATACTTCAATAATTAAAAGTCTTGCCAACGAAATACATGAAAAAACTAAAAACATGTTTGAAGTACCTATAGAAGTATTATCATGTTTTGTATGTGTAAGAACATATATAAGAATACGGGAAATAAATAAAAATATATTATATACTAAAAAGGCAGATAAGAAAAGAGAAAGCAAGAAGCTAAAGAAATTTACTAAATAAATCAGCAAAATTTGTTTCTTCTAATAATATAATTATGTATTTTAATATTCTAAATTTATGTTATATGTTAGTATTTTTTGCTAAATTCATGTTTCATTTACAAGTGACGTGTTATTTTTTTAATACTTTAATTTGTATTTAAATTTGTTATTTTTTATACGTACATTGGTTTATTGTTTATTGAGATACGTTTTATATTGTACCTACTATAAAAAGTTGTAATTATAAACTAAACAGTAATTTATTTAAAACTTAATTCATGTTTGCCAATATTTGTTTGTTAATAATTTAATATCCATATTTTATATTTTCAGTTTCGTAGTATTCATTAGTTTACACGATTTAAATAATTTAGAACGTGTATTTTTAGTTTTATATTATGTATTTCAGTCTTGCTAAATGTATTGAGTTTCAAAAATTCAGTTTCTGTGAGCATATTACCACAGATATCTGTGAAATTACTAAATTTAGAGCGAATATACAGTTAAATATTTATATTACAGTTATATATTACATAAATAATTATTGGTTATTGTGCACAGTATCATACAAATTCAAAATTATTGTAATCAAACGCAGTTTAGGTACTATTTCCTATACCACGGCACTACTGGTTCTGGCTTCTGTCTGCCGCGTGACGTCATGCGCGAAGCGAACGCATTTTCGGTCACCGGACGAACATACCTTAGTTTCTTTATACCATGCTTACATATTCTTTCGGCCATGGTTTATATCTTCTTGCAGTTTACATAAAATGATTAAAATATATTTGTGAGTACTACTAGTAGTAGTAGTCTAGTAGTACGTACCTATTAACATATTATTTGTATAATAAGTAAAAATAATATAGTAAATATGGCTGGAGGCCTTGTGCTGGCATTAGATTTTTTTTAATGTTTTAAAAATATTTATTACTAAGCCAAAACAGTTGATTGAAGGAAGTAATAACTGGATTTAAATTGTATTTATTTAAATGACGAAGTTTCGGCTATGGAATGTAGCCATCTTCACTTCAGTACAAGCCTTTGGTTACAAAATGAATTTAATAGTTATACAATTTGGAATACTAAAGTCAAGAAAATTAAAATAGCATAGTTGCCGTGTACCTACATCTTATATCTTATGAAACGCGATAACTCACTCAATTCTTCACCAATAAGGACGAAATTTTCAGCTCTGAAAAGGAAATTGATAGGGCTTTGTGACAACCCCCTTAAGGTGATTCGAGCGGTTCAGGCTAGTCAAATCATGGTTTAAATGTAACTTTGTATTGTAACTTTTAAAAATTACAATTATATGTTTCAAACATCCGTTATGCAGGATTATGGTATCATATAGTACTATTTTATATAATATTTATTTGTAAATAAAGTAAATAATTTATATATCAATTAAAAGTTGCTGATTTGACTGTCATACCAACTTTGAAACATAAAATATATAAGCAAAACGAATCTATTATAAAGATCATTTAAGCTTTAATAATATTGCAAACATTATAAATAGATGAATAATCGATGTACACATAAATATACTGTAGCTTTTGTAAGTAATATTATAATCTAATATAAAATTTAAAACATAACATTCTACGTCTGACAACTGACAACATAACATCAAATGTTAGCTGTCACTTTGCTGTAGAAAGTGTCAAAATCTTTATATTAGAACAAAATTTACAATTATACTAGACGATTTACTCCAAATTATTATTATTATATTATTTAATAAGAAATAAAATACGAACGCATAAACATTAAAACATAATTTGTCAAAAATTTTCTATTTCAAATTTATCGCTGAGTGCAACGGTGCAAGTTCTACATTTCAATCCGTTATTTTTTTGAAATTCGTAACATAAAATATTTATTTCTGAGTTAACTAGGCGGTCAATTTTGATAATACTTCGCATACGTATTCATATATAACCACACATTAAATTAAATAGTATTTTAAACAAAGTTTATGGGTTTGAGTAAATAATTTAATGTAATATATTCAGCAAAGTATAATTTTTCCTATACCCACCATGTTAAAAATGTCATTTTTATTTGTGAATATCTCTTGATAGAGACGGTCAAATCGTATGAAATTTGAAATGTACATGGATAACAGTGTAAATAACTGATTTTTTCATGTTTCATTAAAAGTTTATGGATTTGTTACAACGCTCGAATCACCTTAAGATAGGATTTTTTGGAGCTACAAGCCTTCAAACTTTGACATGACAGCACATAAAGCGATTTTTCAGAGGGTCGGGAGGAGCGAATTTCTTCGGGATTTTTGGAGAACGTAGAGGAGGAATGTATCTCCAGAGGGAATTTCCAGATTTTGGTTAACACGTCCCTGAAAGAAATGCCCCACATTTTAAAAACAGGCATTTTCTTGGTTCGGCCAAGTGGCTCGATTTTTTTTTTTGAGCAGTGTATAAGTACTATTACTACTGCTACTACTCACAAATATATTTTAGTCATTTTATTTACACTGCAGAAGAAGATATAATAGATATTTATGTAACAAGTGCATAATCTAGGACTTTATTGAAGAGCCGTTGTTTATGGCAGAGTGAGCGCAGCGAACGAGGCTAATAAATAAGGCGAGTCTATAAAGTCCGATTATGTACGAGTTACATACAATATTTTATGTACGACTTCATTATAATCAATTTTTATATTGCCTAGAATGACATTTGTATTTGACATAATCGGGTTGACAAAAAAATTTGATAGTATTAGGGCCAGTTGCACAGTTACCACTTAAGAAAAAGTTTAGTTAATCCTTAAACTGTCACTTAAACGAAATACTTAAGCCGTACGTGTTGTACAGTTCTCAATAAGAAAATACTTACCTAAGCGAAAAAAGATCAATGTTGGTAAACATGAATATCAGTTTATAACTAATTTGACATAAAAACAAACAAAATATGACCAACTGTCATAATTCAAATGAATTTTAAAACAGTGTTTTGTGTAATTATTGAATATAAATTTTAAACGTGGACAATTAGCTAGTTTATCCCTAAACAATTAAATAAGGTTTGTACTTAGTTTATTTTACATGAAATTGATTAATATTATTTATATTATTTTGTTGGTAATTTAGTGTCAGTTTGTCAGGAGCCTGTAAAATGTATTCCTTATTGTAATTTATAAAATTTTCATTTAATTGAATTCTTGTTCATAAATAAAAAAAAAATGTATTAATTTTAATTGTTGTTTTACTTTATCATTATGCACTAGTGCATAAACTGGTAGTTTATGCACGCTAAACAACGTCATAAACAATTGATTATAATGAAGTCGTACATAAACGATATTTTACTATTGTCACTGTGACTGACATGTCATAATCATTTAAATTTCACGTAGTAACAAATGTTTTACGATCATGGACTACAAGATACCGATATTCTAAATTATAAGTATTATACTTTAATTATTCTTAAATGATATCAGATACAGAAAAATTTATAAAATACCGATTGTAGGTAATAATCACACAATCTTTCATTTAAAATGTAAAAAATTATGTATTTAAATATTTTTAAAAATTACTACTTGCGGTATGTAGATTGAAACCAAAATTATATTGGGCTTTTAAGAATCGTATTGAAACCTTAAGGGGGATATAAAGTGAACTGAGAAAAGTTGCGAAATGACCTATCCTGCTGTCACAATATCTCAGAAACTATATGAGATTATGCAAAAATTTCTTCAATAGCATAAATATTAAACCTTGTACTTTCAAATAAGGTTAAAACATTATGAAAAAAGTTATTATTTATAATATATTTTTAGGTTTAAACTTCACCAATTTTTGATCTCAATTTACTCCAATTAGGAATCAATATTTTAATGAAATTTTAACCTTATATGAAACTATGGACCTTTATTTATTAGTATTTTAAAAGAAATTGTCAAAATTGTTCTTAATTTTTGAGAAAACGTGACATTAGAAAACATCAAAAATAGTAAATTTCGCTTCACATACTAAGAAAATCACAGCAACACAGGTTCGCCTGTAGCAGCTTTAGTTCTTGAAGTTCCCGCTACGTATTCCAACGCATCCAAGTCGTTCTGAGTTTTGTTACCATCTGAAGGGGTATGGGTAAATACAAATGAAGTCGAATATTTCTTGGCATTAAATATGACACAGTGTAGTGTAAATATAATATTAGTGATATTATAAATTGTTCGAAATAAATTGAGTGATAAAATAAATAACAAATAATTATTTCAGGCTTAAAATAAATACAGATAAATATTTAATACTAAATTAATAATGAAGTTGAATATGTGTTGGTATTAAATATCAAAACGGCGTTCCATACATAAACATGATAAAATTTAAATACCTATAAAATAATACACGCAAATTTTTTTTTACATAATTTTTTTCAATATTATAACGTAGCATTGGAAAATTTAGAATGATAATTTAAATATTGGAAGAATATATCAATCATATTATTTATTGTAATGTTAAAAATAATGTCCAGTTTAAATATAGATGTGACATCTAACGGACAAATTTGTAAGTCTACGAAATTGCTTTATGTTTCATTGTAATATTTGAATTTATACTTCTTGTCATTAGATGTCATCAGTTAAAAATATCACTAGATATTTTGCTATGTTAAAAATTAATTCAGTGATATATAAAATTGTTCGAAATAAATTAAGTGATATAATAAATAACAAAGAATTATTTGAGGCTTAAAATAAATAAAGATAAATATTTAATACTACATTAATAATGAAATTGAATATGTGTTGGTATTAAATATCAAAACGGCGTTCCATATTTATGCCCAGTGTTCTAAAATCACCATCAAAAATATAAAAGTTGCACAATTATTTAAATATAATTTTTTATAGTGTCATTTGGTTTCTACAATATATTAAATATAAAGTATATATTGTAATGATATAATGACTTTTAAGCATAAATGTAGTTCACCGTTTTTATTTTCAAAGCTAAGAAAAATTCTACTTCATATTTATTAGGTATGATATATTTAAAATATATTTTTCTAATGTTTGTATTATTTTCCCACTATTAAATATATCATTGAATTTATTTGGAATAATTAAAAATATCATTGAAATAATTTCTAACATTGAAAAATATTTCAGTGATATAAATAACTCCAGTGATATCATAAATAGTCGACATCTATCGGTAAAAAGCAATTATTATTAGGCTAGTGTAATTTGAGCTTAGTGATTATTTTGTAAGGCAACAGATGGCACCGGCGGTGCATGTATTTCAATTTAGAAAATGCGGGAATTTTAAACTTTTCCAAATACTTTATGAGTAGGTATTTGTCCATTCCTATGACACAACAACCATGATAGAAATAACAAAATATTCTCTAGTTACCTTTATTATATTTCAAAATCTTCTCTAGATAGTTTATATTATGACAAGTGACAATAAATTGTCAAACACATTCAAATTGATAAAAATTCGGAATAAGTGTTACATTGTTACATATAAATAATATATATCTGTACCCCAGAATAAAAGTGTATTATGTCCAAAATCCAATATTTGCAGAAAAAAATTTTAAAGACAAATATATTGAAACATGTCTTATTATATCCCTTATAATCTAGTCAAGATTATTACCAATTTTTTTTATACAAAAATAACCTTAGTCTTTTGATTGTAAATTGTTTTAAATCATTGTTTTTAAATTTGTACTTTTGTTAATTGTTAATCTGAAAAGTTGTAAGGATTTAGTATTTTTACCACTTTTATTTTAGAAAAATAAGTAATAAATTATTGGTAACTATTATAATTATTACAAAAAAATATAATTATTCGTAATTTTAATAATAACGTTAATCATCTTGTTGGTCCACGGCTGTGTTGTCATGATGTTTTAAATTTTTATAAAAGTCGTGGAACTCTTGCGGAACCCACTTGAGCAGATTTTGTAAATGTCTATATTTTTTCGTCGATATAGGGTATAACCAATTTCTTATGGGTGGAATTTGTTGCAGTGGAATAATACGCCTTCCTGTCTTATTTAAATCTACTTTTGTAAATTCTTGTGACTCAAAATCAGTCTTGAAATAAAGAATGCCTTTGTCGGCAGCTCTTAGTTGTAAGTGTAGGTACTATTTTAGAAATCCTGAAATCTTCACCAGATTCAAATTTCTTGCGATTAACAAACGGTGATGTGGAGGGTGTGGACTGTGGAGGTGTTGTACAATTGTTTGAAATCTTCTGATTCCATATTTATGACATGAAATGGGTTGTTTTTACTGCAAATTTGCGCCAATTGCTGCTAGTCCCATGGTGTCATAATTTGGAATCCTGCAATTTTTTTTCTCCCTTTCGATTAGAGAATGACTTGCGTCAACCTCTGGGTGAGTGTGCCCCCTGAGCAAAAATTTGTGGTTTATAGGTTTTAACGATGGGAAAATGATTAAAATTCAAATGTACGTCATCACCATAATAATATTTCTGTTCTGACAAGGGCAATTGTCAAGCCAAATTGTTATTTTGTCAGTTTGTGGTTTGATATTTGCCAAAGCCCATTTCAGCATTCCAGACGCCATTTCATTTTTCCCACGACTTGCCTTCGATTCGTCCCACATAACGCATGTAACCATTTTGTTTGTTGCGTCGTATATTGTATAATTATATGTCCATAGTTTCAGTGAGTAGAAACTTTGCGAGTTGGTTAACACACTAGTTGGAAGGCATTTTTATAAATCCACTTGTTCGATACGCAATGTATTTGTGTCAACGGAAATAAATTTAAAAAAATTTAATTTAACAATGTATTTGTCAGAAAGTCATAAAACATAAACTCCCTAGGGAAGATGTTTAAATATTATATAACTGAAGAATAATATATTATTTCTGTCATGGTTTTTGTGTCAGAAATGGACAAATATCTACTTTAAAAATATCTAGTATAATTTAAATTTCCCGCATTTTGTAAATTGAAATAAATGCACTGCCGGCGCCATCTGTTGCTTTTCGAAATAATCACTAAGCTCAAATTACACTAGCCTAATAATAATTGCTATTTACCGATAGATGTCGACTATTTATGATATCACTGGAGTTATTTATATCACTGAGATATTTTTCAATGTTAGAAATTATTGCAATGATATTTTTAATTGTTCCAAATAAATTCAATGATATATTTAATACTAGAAAAATATTTCAGACGTTAGAAAAATATTTTTTAATTATATCATACTAAATACAAATGAAGTCGAATATTTCTTGGCATTAAATATGACACAGTGTAGTGTAAATATAATATTAGTGATATTATAAATTGTTCGAAATAAATTGAGTGATAAAATAAATAACAAATAATTATTTCAGGCTTAAAATAAATACAGATAAATATTTAATACTAAATTAATAATGAAGTTGAATATGTGTTGGTATTAAATATCAAAACGGCGTTCCATAAAGGGGCGAGGAGTGTGAATTATTCCAGGAAGTGTTATTTGTTAGATTTGGCCATGGATTTAGCTTTGGCTTTCAAGAAGTATATTTTGCATGAATATTCTAATTGTAAATGACAAAAATAGTTAAATTGAGTAATACATTTTTAGAACCGATCATATATTAATTAGTATTGCAATTTTAGGAAAAACTAAAAAAAAATACGGAATTCATAACTGCATAGGAACTAAAATACATAGTAAATAATATCACATCAAAACAAAATTTAAATGTTTGATATTTTTGGAGTTATAGTAGTATCCGAAAAAATTGTAACATACGAACGAACGAACGAACGCACGCACTCACACACACAGACATCATCTCAAAAATGTATAATTCGTATTCTAGAGACCCTAAAACGTGCTTATCTGCTAAAAACTCATACTCGAAAATTTTGACCCGTCACAATACCTCTCTTATAGAATATGAGGCGACAGGTAAAAATAATGATTATGTAATTTTTGACTTTACTTTAATTTCAATGTACTTGTGTTTTGAGGACTGCTGTGAATTCCTCGTTAAAAACTGCCTCTAGAACGTGCATATTAGAAACTTGTACTAATTCAAACAAAAAAGTTATAGGTGAAAAACGAAATTGGCAAAATTTACATTTTTGTGGGAAAACAAAAACATTTCTAAATTGACCTCCTCTAGGGCCTAGGGGCAACTTTTGTCTAATTTAACGAACTTCTTATCTCTTATGGTTCTCGAGATCCCTATGCTTAAACAGTTTCATGGCACACCTGTATATCTACATTTAACAAAAAATAAGCTGAAGTTAACATAATTATATAAAGTAATGTACGATACTAATTTATTTTTAGTGTAAAAATACACAAATGTCAAACTGCGTTAAACATAACCCCACATGCAAAATGACAGATATATGCAGTGAGTCAGAGTCAAATACGGTGACTATTTAAAAGGCCCGTCTAGCGTCTACCTCCTAAAATCCAGCACAAAATGTACTATCGTAGCGAGTGTTTTGTTGCCAGTACAAGAATGGTAATATTGTATTTCAACAAGGATTATATATTTAAAGGACCATTTAACAAATGTGTGTGTTTTTTTTAATTTTAATAATTTTTTTTACATTACATAGAATGCCGAAAAATTAATAAAAATGTTCAATTTAACTTTACATGGTTATTATCTCCTGATATTACATAGCTAGGATGCGGCAAATTATGAGTTTCGGGCTGGTTTCAGGCAGTCGTAGTAGTGGGGAAAAGAGTGGAATAAAAAAAAAATCGAGACTATTCTAGGAATTCGGATAAAACGTAGACGGGTCGCTCAAATGACTGGGCTATTTGTCAAGCATTTATTGGTGACAAAACAATAATAAATTGTTAATTACCCAAGGGGTAGAAGTATTTCTATCCCTGGAGATAAAATATGATGTTTCAGCAACTAACTATAGGAATGCAATGATTTTATATACCTAAGTCACTACTCTAGGAACAATCTTCGTAAATATTGAATATAAGTACTACAAACATATGTCTGTTTCAAAATGTTAATTCCAACAAAATTTTGAGGATTACGTTATTTTACGTTAACTAAATCAAATGGGTAAGTGCTAGTAGTACCTATGGCTAACTACAACCTTTTAATCTAATTTAAACATAAAGTGAATTTTGGTTTACAGCAATATACCACAACGTGCGCAATACAAAACGCCCAGACTATGAATAAAACGCATTTTTTTAAAATTCGATGGTTGCGATCTTTCATCTGACAGATGGTATCGATACATACATGTACGGAACAAGTGTACCTATCTCTTTTGACCTAAATTTCGTTTCTATCTCTTCTGTACTGTAAGTAAGTACTAAATTCTGCAATATAACATTATAACTAAAAACTCACCTCCTAAAATGTATAGTCCACAAGCGATAAGCGTTTTATGATCTCCATTGCAATGTCCAATCAGAGCAAAGATGGTAGCCAGAAGAAGAAGAATAACACTGGTGCCTTCAAAAAGCGTTGACACTCTGTAACAAATAAAAATAATATCGTAAACATCTTGTTGACTGCAAGTATCATAGGTATATTTCATTAAATATTTTAATATTAGTGAGTAAGAATTAAATATTAAGATATACTCTGGATAAACCATGGTGATGGTGTATATTATGTTACTTGTTATTATAATGTGGAGCTCTGGTAGAGTAACGTTAAAATTTCATTGGAAGTGGTGGTATTGGATATTCAGTTGCTATGTCCGTTTGAGATGCCACGAAAAAATGAATATTTTTTATAGAAGCATTTTCAGAATATACTGACTGATATAATTTTGTTATCTTTTCTGAAACGTATCAATAACTTTTCAAGATATTTAATATTGAACATTACCTATTTCGATAATTTCAAGTTAAGTTCAAGAAAGGAAACAGCAATGACCTCAACAAACAAATTAAACTTATTTCTGAATAAAAACTTCATTTTAAATGCTAATCAATACGACTTTCGAAAATCCGAATCTACTATACTCAAAATCACAAGTTCTGGCAGTATGGCAGATATAGCAATACAGTGTTGCTAAATGTATCCCATAAGAGTAATGTGTTAGACAAAGATGGAGAATCCAGAGACGGATTGTTTGTTTTTCGCTTACTTGTACTTTTAATAAATTATGCTGATTATTTCTTGATGTTTCTCAAAACCAATAAAATGTTTAATTAATTGAATACATTAATAAGTAATCAATTGATATGCATACAATTTAAAATCTTTTACTTAGAGAAAAAAATTAAATTTGTAAGTCAAAAAATAATCTAATTTAATATAATTCGAGAATTCGATAAATTATACAATAATTCTCCAGTGTTTCAATTTATTCTCACCCTCTTTACTGATAATTTTTCTCGTTTAATATGAAGGATACATAATTAAGTAAAATATTAAATTAATATAAATAATTAATACAATTTTATTTTATTTTTTCGATAACAAATTGATAACAATGTAACAATAAAATAAACACAGCCAAAGACGGCCAAGTCAAAATCACAAATGGCGAGTAATACAAATATATACATGTTCTTTAAAAGACATAACAATTAATGAACAAATGTTGTCAATATATACATAGCATAAAATAGAATTACAAACTTAAAGACAAATATCACATACTAAGTACATTAAAAATTTGAAGTAAGGTCCTGGACCTGTTTACATTTAAACTTCGTCAGGTAGCTAAGCGTAGCAGCGGTACTCAAACATACAACTCATGCGTTACATCTTCATCGCTTTCAGTATCACTAGCTGTCGTCACGTAAGGTTCGATATCATCTTGCAATTGATAAGCTTCCCAAAATCTTTTTTCTTCATTTACAATGTGCCTATCATAAATTGTCCATTTTGCTCGGAAATTTTTGAATATGCTTCACATATTATGGCACTATGTTAGTTGGGATTACATTAGATGGTAGTTACAAATACATTACAAGAAATGTAATTAGTATATGTCTTGAAATAAGATTACAGGAGTAGGTATATAGTTATTATCATTTCTTAAGTAATGTGAAATCAAGCTTATAATATTTTTAAACTGTTTCATAACTGCTGGCTTCTTTTCCCATCGGCACCACTCCACCGCTATAAGATTTACAACCCTATACTAACATTTCATTATGAAATTTAACACTGCAAACTAAATGTGTTAAAGCATGAAAACTGAATGGTGTACCATGAAACAATGTAAGTGTAAAACTGGCAACAAGGTCGAGTTTATCTCCATAAGAATAACATTGCCTATCTCTGCCATACTGCCAAAACTTGTGATTTTCACTATACCAAAGCAGTTATGCAGCTAGTGAGCAACGTGGTCGAGAACCTTGAAAAGGGCAAGCATACACCTATTATGTTGTGTGATCTTTCCAAGGCCGTTGACAGTGACTCCCATAATAAACTTATTGAAAAATTAGAATTATCTTTAGAAAATCGTCACAAACGTGTTGATCTCGACTAGTGTCGATCGATATATGCACGCATTACTCACAGGGCTTTGTGCTTGGCCCTGGTACTTTTCTTAATTTATGTCAATAATTTCAGTCAATTTATAATATCCTGATAAATGCATCCACATAGCTAAACTGCAAGATAACAGTACTAAACTTTTAGAAGAAATTGAACGTCGTTTACTCTAAATTCTTTAAAACTTAACCAGAATAAGACCCAGTCTCTTACAATATCACCCAATAATAATTATAGGTACAAGTGACAAAGTAGTCACAGTGTTAGGTCTATCAGTTGATGATAAATTAAACAGGTCTTCCCGTATTGAAGACCCGTGCAATAAACTCTCAATATTAAATTTTCTATTTCGTAATCTTGTTAAGGTTCTACTCGTACTAGCTGAGCAGCGTAGGGCAAATATTCTGCCAAATACATCACTTTTTGATGAAAGAATAGTACATTATGCACCAAGGGAGGAAAACTCGATTTTGCTCCCGCGGGTGAATTGACAGCACAAGACTGAATCCCTAGAAATATATACAAAAACGCGTTTTGCTCCTTCTAAACAAGCACGTTTCAGCTCATTTTGCGTGCACATGTGATAAAAAGAAATTTTGTGACCTACCCATAGTATAAGTATTTTCAAATATAGAAGCAAAAAAAAATCCTCCGGAGATAGGAGCTATATCGTCATAAAAATGGAATTCGCATTAAAACGGTTTATGTCTTTCATAGGGAGATCCTCTTGTTTCATTTTCGATTACTTTTTTTAAATGGAAGCTAATTAAATTATCTTGAACATGAGTACACACTAGTTTGCAATTTCTTGATATTTATTGAGTTATCAACAAAATAATCTCATTAACCATTGGCCGTCAACTTGAATTATAGAAATTGCTCAAAGATGCCAGTGTGGCATCAATTGGATTTAAACTTTACATTATATAAGCTACCAAAATCAATTAAAAAAATAATCATACCTCATTACACACTTTTGTCGTTGGCACCCGTAAGTAAAACAACAAACTAATAATAACTATTTAAATTTATTATGTCATTTAAAATACAAAATAGATCTGTTTGACTCTCTAATATTGTCAATTCTGACAACTAAACGCTGTGAGAGAAAAGTAGGCTGCCCGCTAACTAATTACGGCCCATTAACTTACTATTTAAAATAAAAAATTTATGTTCTATAAAAAAAACTAAATGGTGAACAAATTCTGTTTAAATTTTTTTTATATAGTCTGATAATAAAAAGTGTTGACAGAAATGAATAAAAGTAATCCTTGGCTAATAACATTATTTTGTTAATAAGAGTGATGTAGGTCACTTATTTGGTCAGGTAAAATAAATAATTGACCGGTAATTTTTTTAAATGTCCCCGCGCATGCGTATTTAATACATACGAGAAAGTTTATTTACAGCGTACGTAAACATAACACTGAAAACATGCAAACATGGTTAACTTGACGTTTGTAAACTAGTTAATTAAATGATTAGTCTAATAACCAATAACATAATATTGTCAAAAATATGTGTAATATGTAATATTGAGACGTTAATTTAGAAATATTATAAAAATGGAAATAAAATAAATTGGTAATACATAATACATTAGACTGTGTCAAAAAAAAAAGTTCGAATTTCTCGCTGCTCTCCTAGAATATTGTAGCCCGTTTAAAATCATTCGGGTTCCCCAAATATGAGCGAAATCGAACAACATTTAGAGGTCGCGACAGTCGAAAACGTGTTTTCTCTTAAAAAGCAACTGGTTTTACTTACCTAATTACTCGGAAGTCACTGTTTTGGGCTTTTAACGCATGGGTATTACAAATAATGTTGTAAAATAATCATATGCCTCATTTCTTTGAACGTAGGTGCCATTGAACATAGAACAACATTTGGTACTACCAATTGCTGGAAAAAAGGCGTTTTTCGCTACATACGTCGAAGAAATCAGCCATAAAAATGAACGCACATGTCGGATAACGTTTAAAACCCGTAAGGCAAATCATTCATGATAATTTCAAATGCTTATTGCAACTACAAATGCATTGGTGCATTCGCAAAATGCATTATTATGAAAATCACGTAAAATGCATTTTTACGAATTTTTCGTTTTTTGTAAATTCTCATTCTAATTAGCAAAATTGAACAGTTATTGGCATTATTTATGAAATATTATTTATGTAAAGTAAGTGAAGTCATATGTACTCGAAAACAAGCAACAATTTCAAATAATATTAAAGGCCCGGAGAAGAAAAAAATTGTTCAGTTTAGAATAACGTAGTTTTTTTATATTTTTAATTCTAGATTAGATATAGTTAAATATTGCGTCCTAAACGCTTTGGTCCAGTATTATTTAACAACCTTCCCGAAGAAATTAAATCAGTTAATAGTACCATTGTATTTAAAAAAAAACTTAAATTTTATCTATCACAGTATAACTTTTATATTAGTCCAGGGAATTTATGATTTCACTTCGGACAAACTGCAACAAAAGCTTTCTCGACGGAATCCAATACAGAAAAATGTGCTTTTTAACATATCAAAAGTTTCCGGAAATCACCGCACCGGAAGCCATTGAAATTTTGAAAAAATGACCGCTATTTCTGGTTTTTCAAGTTTAACTAATCTTTAGCTTATCATTACGAGAAAAATATTTATATGAGGTTATAGAGCACAAAATTCTCTATAAAAATGATGCATGGGATTTTTTTGTCAGTTAACCTGTTTTCGAAAAAATAATAAAAATGCGTTTAGGAAATTTTCAGTTATTTAAATCAAGTGGTAGTATTTTCTCTTAACACAATAATGACTGCCATATTTTAACGGACAAAAATATCGCCATTCGGTTTTCAGCATATGATTTCTATAACAATTTTCTATAATACCAATTATTTTTATAATTTTTGAGGCTCTCAATTAGTCACAAATTGGAAATTTTCTTAAAGTAAAATTATATAAAATTTAGTAATTTTTGTGTTTATTCAGCTGTTATTTCGGGATGGATTCAGATATTGACTTCCGGTTTTCTGTATTCAATTTTTCGAACATTCTTCTATTACATGCTTTATATATTTTTTTGAAATTCACTCTTGGTTTAGTCTAGGCGTAAATATTTTCTTCAAGAGATAATCTAAATATTCCAATATTTTGAAAATTATTGTTTTTAATTAGCTGTCAATTCTTACAAATTCAGATATTGCCTTCCGGTTTTGGCATTAGATTTCTCAAACATTCTTCTATAAGGAGCATTATTTATAAAAAATTTGAGGTCCTTAGTTAAGCGGAATTTTGAAAACTTTTGACCAAAGGAATTGTAAGTTTTTATTGGTTGATTTTAATCAACTCGCGTTTGGGAACGGAATACAATAAAGACTTCCGGTTTTCAGTATAGGATATGTAAAAGCTTTTTCTTTTATATGTTTAAGACCGGAAATCAATATCTGAATCTATCCCGAAATAACAGCTGAATAAACACAAAAATTACTAAATTTTATCTAATTTTACTTTAAGAAAATTTCCAATTTGTGACTAATTGAGAGCCTCAAAAATTATAAAAATAATTGGTATTATAGAAATCATATTCTGAAAACCGGATGGCGATATTTTTGTCCGTTAAAATATGGCAGTCATTATTGTGTTAAGAGAAAATACTACCACTTGATTTAAATAACTGAAAATTTCCTAAACGCATTTTTATTATTTTTTCGAAAACAGGTTAACTGACATAAAAATCCCATGCATCATTTTTATAGAGAATTTTGTGCTCTATAACGTCATATAAATGTTTTTCTCGTAATGATAAGCTAAAGATGAGTTAAACTTAAAAAACCAGAAATAGCGGTCATTTTTTCAAAATTTCAATGACTTCCGGTGCGGTCATTTCCGGAAACTTTTGATATGTTAAAAAGCACATTTTTCTGTATTGGATTCCGTCGAGAAAGCTGTTGTTGCAATTTGTCCGAAGGTTGAGGCATTTTTATAGTAAATTCCCTGGACTATATTGTAAAAGAATTTTTAGACTCGTAATGTCGTGACTATTTTATATTTATTTATTTTAAAATGTTTTTTGTATCAACTATTGTTTTTTGACTTATTCCATACACCTGTATTTGTGTCAACGGAAATAAAAGCATTATTATTATTATTATTATTATTATTAGCAGCGTAGAGAATTAAAGCTGCACTTTTTGATAAAACATGAAATTTTGTTCAGAGTTAAACTTATCCATAGTAATACAAAAGTGAAATTGTAGGATTCAACGATAGTAATTTTCGAAGGAAATATTTATTATGAACATTTTTTTGGCTAGCTACTAAATTGTTAAATTTTAACAAGTCAAAATAGACATTAAAAATCGAAAATTTAACAATAATTCCAAAAGTCTTCAAATTTTGGTCAAGGGAATGGTACATCGAGACAGTAATAAATCTCATTTTGTAACCTTTTTCGAAGTCCGGAACATTGTTAAAATTGCAATTAAGTTGAATTTTGCTCTATGCTCGTAAAAAAAATTCCAAAAGTTTTGCAAACAGGGTAGTATTAAATATATTATTTCTTATAACGTATCAAATTTGCAACCAATTTAAGGGTATGGAACATTTTTTTAAATAAAAAATAAGGTTTTTCCTTAATAAACTGAACGAAACAAATTCCAAAAGTTCTGCAAACTTGGCAGATACATCGGCAAAATATTCCGAACAGTTGTATAGATTTGCAACCTTTTACGTTGAACGGAACATGTTTATTTATAATTTAAATTATTTATTTATGCAAATCTATACAACTGTTCGGAATATTTTTCCGATGTATCTGCCAAGTTTGCAGAACTTTTGGAATTTTTTTCGTACAGTTTATTAAGGAAAAACCTTATTTTTATTTAAAAAAATGTTCCGCACCCTTAAATTGGTTGCAATTTTGATATAAGAAAGAATATATTTACTACCCTAAGTTTGCAAAACTTTTTGAATTTTTTTCACGAGCATAGAGCAAAATTCAACTTAATTGCAATTTTAATAATGTTCGGAAAAGGTTGCAAAATTTTATAGTTTGTTTTTATACCTATACCGACCTTAGATTAAAGTTTGAAAACTTTTGGAATTATTGTGAATTGATTGTCTATTTTGACTGGCCTAGTTAGTAACTTAGGTAACTTGTAATGATTCATTTTTTAAAGTAATGTAGGGATTGATTAAATGATGTTTACAAGTGAGTAACAAGTAAAAACTATAACTGACCCTAACTACTGCGTGCAGCTTGTTGGGCTGCCAGAAGGGAGGCGACTGTAACGGGTTCTTGGGTGATGGGTGCACCTCGCGATTAGTTGTCGCACGATCAATATTCTACCGATCAATTATTATTCGGCCATCAATTTTCCTCGAAATCAATTATCCGGCGATTAAATTTGCCCGCGATCAATTGCCCGCACGATCAATATTCCACGCATTCAATTATACGCGGTCAATTTTTCCGCAATTTATATTCCGGACAAGCCCTCGGAATATTTAGTATACAAAGGGAAATAATAAAAATAATGATTTTGCTTATTTTCTCTTCATTTCAATTAGTAGAAATTTCCGTCCATGCTTTTCAGATACGAAATAAAACAATGAAAGCAACCAGTGCTTGCATACGTTAAAATTAACATGAGAATTCAATTGAATCTTTTTTTAATCCGGTGCTAGATTTGTATACCGGGATCAAATAACAGAAATACAATATACCACCGTGATTAATTTGATAAACGGGAACAGAAATCTATAAATCGGATTTAGCAAATTTTTGAATCATTGTTTCAATGTTTTTCGCGCTAACGTCAACAATGAGTAAGCTGTTCGCAACTAACTGATAATCTCCAGTAAATAATTATCAAATAATTCACACTTTCAATTTCCTAATAAAATTTCATCGCTTTTCGTTATAATTGCTTGTAAGCATATACGATATGAAACCTTTTTAAAGATAATTTTAATTTTGTAATTTAATTTTAAATTTCTGTGTAGATGTTTTTTATTGTTCCAATACCGAACTTCTGGTATTGAGCTAAATCCAGAATTCTCCTATACTAAAGCTTAAAAACAGTAAACTTTTACTTTAATATTTGTAAGTTCAAAATAATATGGTTCAATATTGTTATTAGCAGGGGCGGAAATTTCCCTGTATCCCGGTGGGCCGGTAGCGATTGACTGAAGACTGGTGATCAATTTATTAATTTTATGAATGTTGCAGTTATTCTAATGCAGTTCTTAAAAATAAGATAAGAATGGATCTGTAAATGCAGAGCCGTAGCGTGATAAAACGGCGCCTGGTGCATAAACAAAAACTAGCGGCCCCCCACCCCCTCTAATTTCCTGAAGATTTTTTTTCTTTGGGAGCAAAAAAAAGTAGAAAGAATAATGTTTAAATTTGAAGATGTAATATTAATATGAAATAATGTTTTTAATTTTAAATATAAGGAAACTACAAAAAAATATGTGCACAATAGCATATAAAATTTTTAAAAAACTTTGAATTCTGCTTTTTACCTTCCGCTTACCTGTAAAGGAAGGTATTGGAATCATGCAAAAAATCGGGTGGTGAATTTTTAGTGGATGAGCACGAATTAGGGTCCTTACAACTCATTTTTGATAGTTTCACGATGATGTCTGTGTGTATGTGTGTGTGTATGTGTGTGTGTGTGTGTGTGTGTGTGTGTGTGTGTGTGTGTGTGTGTGTGTGTGTGTGTGTGTGTGTGTGTGTGTGTGTGTGTGTGGTCAAGGGTTGTTAGTCGCATAACTCAAATACGAATTACCCGAAAATTTTGATATTTGGTATTTAACATTTGTATATAAATTGGAAGAGCTCCCTAGATTTTGGTACAAATATCTTCATCGGCAGTGATATTTTTTGAAGATTGAAAAGGTTAATTGTCAAAATTGTATATAAATTTGGAAAAATATAGTATTTATTTGTAATGAGAATAAGAGGAAAAGTTATTTGCAACTTACGTTATAAAAAAATTGTCTTTATCTGGTAGCATTAAAGAACTGCAGTAAAATTTAAAAAATAAAGTTATCAAATAAAACGTTGATATCTTGTAATCCATGATCGGTTGATTTTTGTTTCTGCGTAAAAAATATTGACAGGTGAGACGGGTGACAAGTTGGCATACTAGCGCTATATAAGTCCTAAGTAAGATATTAAATGTAGTAATTGAACGGAGGATGGCTTCAACACAGCAGAGTTTTCCTGTGAATGAATCTTTTTATTCAGGTGATGCAAATTTCTGTGTTTGAATATTTGAGATTTTTATTTGTATATTTTAAATGGGCACCGGATTGTACGTATACATTTCTGTTTAAAGTCTAGATATGGCGGAAGGTTGTGTGATGGCCACGTCAGATTTTTCTAAACGTTATTGTAGTGTTTTTCATAAAAAGTAAAAATAAAAAAATTAATTGAATTTTAGGTACCTAGATACTGTGGTACTTACTTGGTTGAGAGTTGAGACAAAATTATTATATTTGTATAATTATGTGTATCCGTTTCCGTTTAAATTAGTTAAATTCACTATTTACAATTCACTGGTACTTGTGAGTTGTGATATATAATAATCTAAACACTTATATTGACAAAAGCAAGCAGGTATACCATACCAAGAATTACTGATTTATGAGTGTGTGCTGTGTGAGAATATGATCCAAGAATTTTCTATTTAATTTATAGTCCAGTCAGGAGAGTCAAAAATTAACTGAAACCCAAGACTAATACATAACCAAATGAAATTTGGCATGTGAGTAGTTAAGAACATACAGAAACAAAAAAAAAATTCGCTCCACCTCGGTATGCTCCGCTTCCCACAAAAATTTTCAGTTGAAACTCAAAATTTTCTTGTAACGCATTTTCCTCGAAAACTATCAAAGATTTTGGAAAACTGTTTTGACAGGATGAAAGCTGAGGAAATTTGCTACCAAAATGGTCTTTGAAAATTTTTCATAAGTAGCACCGTGTAGGCTTCAGCCGTTTAATATTCGAATGACTTGAGAATTTTCTGTATAGTAGGCGCTACATTGCGAATGACGTAATAAATTCGCCGCTACAGAATGAATGTGGTATAACTTTGTTAAAGAACATCATTTTGGAAAGATAAAAATTGCATTTTATTCGTCGAGGCTTCCACTTTCAATTGCACTAAGAACATTTGAATTTCCGACCCCGTTTATACCGAGAAACTTGCTTTTTAAAGAATCATAACTCAGTATTAGCAGACGTTCAAAGAATTCTCAATATTTTCAATATCTATGAATGAAATTGTAAACTCGTAGAGGATTATCTTCACCAAATCATCCCCAATCACATGCAACTATTTGGAGGGTTGTGTGTTGTACGTCCGAAAAAAAAACTGGTTTTCGCTACCTTTTTTATTTATAGGTTATGATCTTTTTTTAGGAAAACATCTGTTACATGTACGTAGTAGTACAATTGATGAAACAAATTACAGAATCTTGTTGATTAGGATTTGTACTTAACGATAAGCTCATTAAAAATCAATTTACGGGGCCAAAAAGTGGCCTATTTTCAAAAATGCTCGTGCCCGCGATAAATAAAGAAATCTATGAGATAGCGAAAACCAGTTTTTTTTTCGGACGTACAACACACAACCCTCCAAATAGTTGCATGTGATTGGGGATGATTTGATGAAGATAATCCTCTACCAGTTTACAATTTCATTCATTGATATTGAAAATATTGAGAATTCTTTGAACGTCTTCTAATACTGAGTTATGATTCTTTAAAAAGCAAGTTTCTCGGTATAAACGGGGTCGGAAATTCAAATGTTATTAGTGCAATTGAAAGTGGAAGCCTCGACGAATAAAATGCAATTTTTATCTTTCCAAAATGATGTTCTTTAACAAAGTTATACCACATTCATTCTGTAGCGGCGAATTTATTACGTCATTCGCAATGTAGCGCCTACTATACAGAAAATTCTCAAGTCATTCGAATATTAAACGGCTGAAGCCTACACGGTGCTACTTATGAAAAATTTTCAAAGACCATTTTGGTAGCAAATTTCCTCAGCTTTCATCCTGTCAAAACAGTTTTCCAAAATCTTTGATAGTTTTCGAGGAAAATGCGTTACAAGAAAATTTTGAGTTTCAACTGAAAATTTTTGTGGGAAGCGGAGCATACCGAGGTGGAGCGAATTTTTTTTTTGTTTCTGTATGTTCTTAACTACTCACATGCCAAATTTCATTTGGTTATGTATTAGTCTTAAGTCAAAACCTCTCCTGACTGGACTATTAAAGGTAAATTCCTCGAAATAAAGCAACAATGTAACACTTTATATTATTTTCATTGTCAGCGCAATAGTTCATTGTTATTGTTATACAAATAAAATGCAAAATATAACATGAGTATGCACTATTTAACAATTTAAAAAAATTAATTTAAATTTAAAGCCAAAACGGCGCCCCTTCATTGTTGGCGCCTGGTGCCGGGGCACCGCCCGCACCCCCCACGCTACGGTACTGTGTAAATGCAACATTGTATTTTATGTGGGCCGCGAATTCCATTCTTGCTATAGTCCATTTGAGAATGACTGACAGTAATAAATCATTATTTGCAAGAGTAGTATTGGATTTTTGCCAGCAATGCGGCAAATAAAACTACCAGAAAAATCAGTTGTAACTATACTAGGATGGTCAAAATAAGCCGCACGCTTTGTACCTGGAACGAAACTTAATTCTCGAACAATAGAAATGCCGTGAAAAACGCTTCGATAATCCCCGTCGGACTGTGTCATAGACGTAGATAGGATTTTTCAAAGTGATCTGTTTATACATTTACTAAAAATAAAAGTTTTAAATATTTAAATATAACTTTCTCACTCATTATTATTAAAATAAATCTTTTCCCTGAAAAACAATTTAGACCTAAAACGATAGTTCTCTACCGAATTTAGTCATTTCGACTATCCCTGTGCAAACAATTACTGGTGCGCCACTGGAATGTCTTTGACATAATGATTTATTACTGCCAGTCATTCTCAAATATAGTATAGAACTATTTTAAAATTAATCTAATTTGTTTTAAATTTATTGCTGCTTATAACAAAAGAGATTAAATAATATAGGTACTAGGTACCTAGTTATTCTTACATGTTTGAAGTTTAAATATTTAAAAACTTGTCAACATTGTACGTTACGTTATATATACTGGCGGAAAAAAAATGAAACACTTTGAAATTCGTGAAATTTCGTCCATTTTCAAACCGCTATAACTCGGCGTATTTTCAATCGATTTCGATGAATCTTTGTGGGCGAAAAACTTTGAAGTGTCTACTTTAAAGTCATGCCTGCGAATTTTAGCGCAACCCCTTCCGCCCTCCTCCAGCACCCCGGTGAAAAATAATAAATTTTAATTTTAAAAATGTCCAACTTTGACAATGTGTATGGACTTTAAATTTTTTTTGACTTGATCCATCAAAAGAGCACTAAAATTCATTCAATTCCCTGTGCAGGACTCAAAGAACGAAGTTCCTACGATGATTTGGAACAAAGTTATGAATTTTTTTTAAAAAGGGCATTTTTTGTTTTTTGCACATAACTCAGCGATTTTTCAACCAAATTAGACGAGTCTTTCGGGGAAAAACCAAATTGTGGGTGTACTTTAAGGGGATAATCTCAGATTAGGATTATCTCTTTTCGTACCCTTTAAAACTCGAACAAAAAAACACGTTTATTCGCAAAAAAACGTCTAACTTTGGCGATGTGTACCGAGTTGGAAAAAATTTGTCGACTCGATCCACAGAAAAAGCATTGAAACTTGTTCAAGTACCTGTGCTGGGCTCAAAAATCGAAGTTCCTACGACGATTTGGCACAAAGTTATGGACGTTTGAAAAAAGTGCATTTTGTGATTTTTTGACTCATAATTCGCAAGTATTTTGACGAATTTTTTTTTTCACGAATGAAATTTTCTTTCAAAATTTCTAATATTTTAGGCAATTTAAGTTATTCACACGAAATTTCCAATTTCATTTTTAAAGCAGTAAGCAAATCTCACGAGTTTAAAGTTTAAATTTTCTCGATATTGAAGGACTGCTTAAACTTTAAAGGTTTAAACTCGTGAGATTTGCTTACTTCTTTAAAAATTAAATTGGATATTTCATGTGCATAACTCAAATTGCCTAAAATATTATAAATTTTGAAAGAAAATTTCATTCGTGAAAAAAAAATTCGTCAAAAAACTGCCGATTTATGAGTCAAAAAACCACAAAATGCACTTTTTTCAAACGACCATAACTTGGTGCCAAATCGTCGTAGGAACTTCGTTCTTTGGGCCCAGCACAGGTAATTGAACAAATTTCAATGCCTCTTCTGTGGATGGAGTAGACAAATTTTTTCCAACTTAATAAACATGGCCAAATTTGGACTTTTTTTGCGAAAAAACGTGTTTTTTTTGTTCGGGTTTAAAATGGTACGAAAAGAGATCATCCTAATCTGAGATTATCCCCTTAAAGTACACCCACAATTTGGTTTTTCCCCAAAAGAATCGTCTAATTTGGTTGAAAAGTCGCTGAGTTATATGCAAAAAACCAAAAAATGCCCTTTTTTAAAAAAAATCATAACTTTGTTCCAAATCATCGCAGGAACTTCGTTCTTTGAGTCCTGCACAGGGAATTGAGTGAATTTTAATGCCCTTTTGATGGATCAAGTAAAAAAAAATTATTAAAGTCCATACACATCGTCAAAGTCATAATAACTAATGTATTTTCGTTTTGTTTTTCAGTTAATTAAATATATTTATTTGAGGTTTATGATCTACAAATAAGCATTGGTGTAGTCTAGGGTTGGGAGATTTGAGGGGTTAAACCCTCCCCAGATGTTATATAAATGCTAAAATAAAACATTTATTTCATAATTTTTTTAAAATTTAATATTTATTTCAATTTTTATACGTCAAAGACGGTAAAATATTATGTAATTTCTCCTGTATGAAAAAGTTAATTTTAAATTATACAGCCTTTGACCATGTCCCAAATTTTTTTTCTTTTTTCTTACGCATCACCACTCATCCATTTCTTGTCTTGAATCAAAATTTCTTGAATTTTTACTTTTTCTATAACAGCAACATTAGCGTCTACAGAAAAACTAATAAAGGAACAAAACCCTAAATAAAAATAAAATGTACGATGATAATAAATGTACTATACCTACAATTTGTAACTAGACTTACTGTACATTCATATACGTTTTGTTGAATACGAAATGCAGAATTTTGTGTAATAGCTAGCGTTTATAAACACAATCTTATTCCAAAATTGAATTTTGAAAACACAATCATTAAAGATAATATTTACAACTATTTGGAAAAATATAAGTTTTCAAGAAATCTTGATCTTGTTCCTGATGTTCTTGTCTTTTCTTGAAATAAAAATGTACAATCTTGTCTTGTCTTTACGTCAAGAAATGTCAAGATCAATATTTTTTATTGATATTTATGAAATACTAGGATTAATCTATCTGACTGGTTTATAATGGATGTAACCGGTTACTTGTATTCTGTATATTTGAACAAAGACAGTTCTAAAGTTACGGCTCCGAGTCATTATGAACCGTAATATAGAAATGCTTAGTTCAATTTTACAGAATAAGGAATAAGTAACCGGTTACATCTATTACAAACCAACTTTAACACGTCGTTGAACAGAATAACTATCTGTAGAAACATGTTGATATAGCCTTGAAGTCTTTAAATACGACAACGTCATTTACATCGTTTTTCAAATTGTCACCATTCCAACCACAATAACGATTTCAATACTGAAACAATTACAACATTGCACAACATTCTTTCGTTGATTTACGTGTAAACTAATGAGTGTTATATTTGAAACAACACGTATGTGTTCATGACATTTTTATAGCTATTTATTTGCGCATAATGTCCTGTTTGACCACTAAACAAAAACATTGGTGCTATAAATACTTTAGTTTGATGTTTGTTGCTGCGACATTGATGGAATTCATTGGAAAATACAATCAAATGGAAGCTTTTTCATTTCCAATCTGTTAACTTTGCATTTAAGTTGAAGTAAGAAATAATTTCATGAAAGCACAGTATCGTATTATTTATAACCCATTGATATATTTTTAAAATATATTTTGATAGTCAGGGTGCATGTTTTTGTACCTCTTTAATAAAAATCTGACGTGGCCATCACACAACCTTCCGCCATATCTAGATTTTAAAC